>MJUU01041464.1:235051-285026 GCA_002080025.1 Modiolus philippinarum
CTGTCTGTCTGTCTGTTTGTCCGAAACTTTAACCTTGGCTATAACTTTTGAACTATATAAGGTAGACTTTTGATACTTGGCAAGTGTATAGGTCTAGTCAAGAGGAACATAAATATGCAAAAACAAAATTAGGTCAAAGGTCAAAGGTCAAGGTCATAGGGGTCGAAAAGGGGTAAAATTGGGAATCTGGGGGCATATGTAGTGTTTCACAAACACATCTTGTTTTATCTTGAAGTCACCACGAGGCCTTCAACATTGAGTTTTTGCTCATACCTCATACTTATCTAAATTGTTCATCTACATGCAAATACATATGGTAAAATGGCAATGGAACAACACTTATAGTTGCCTTCATCGATAAGCTTTGCATATACCTCGAACCTCATGTGAATGTAAAATAATGTGTTGAGGAGTTCGGTAAATGATTGAATCTGTATGTGAATGAATGATGATGGAAAAAGGGGGAATGAACCCTGTCAGCACTTGTTCTCCTAAATGGCTGCTTTAATTTTAATAAAATGTTACAAAGTACTAGTACACCTCCTGAAGATGTTCATAGAGCAATATGATTGCTCCCCGAAATTTTGAAGGGGAGATAATTTGTCTTTGAATATTTTCTGGAAAAGGGGAGATGAACCTTGTCAGCACATATTCTCCTTAACGGCTGCTTGGATTTTGATGAAATATTACACAGTTGTAGTGCACCACCTGAAGATGTGCTTGAAGTTATATGGTAATTGCCTGCAGTTTTGAAGGGGAGATAATTTGTCTTTGAATATTTTCTGGAACAAAATGGGGGGAGTTGAACCTTGTCAGCGCATGTCCTCCTAATCGGCTGCTTGGGATTTGATGAAATAGAATACAGTTGAGTTGTAGTGCACCACCTGAAGATGTGCATGAAATTAAATGGCGAATGCTTGAAATTTGGAAGAGGAGTTAATTCGTCTTTGAATATTATCTGGAAATAACGGGAGGTGAAGATATTGTTGTGTGGCAGAAACGACCAATAAATAATTGTAAATTGAAGTCAGCAAAGATAAACAAAATTGGCTCAAAATAAACTTTTAATAATACAAAAATTATGATTTTACAAATTAAGTATACAATATATGACTTATCTGACAATAATGAAGTCCAAGTAATAATCCAAATGAAAAATTCACTGTATTCCACCAATCAATGTCCAATAGAATAATCCTTATAATCCTAGCTAAATTGTTGATAATGAATTCACAATAACTGATGTCGATTTCCAATACAAAAGATGTGCGTGATAATCCTATATAAACTAATTAATCCTGTATAAAGTTATTAAACTGACTGACTTAACCCTTTTCAGCTACCCTATATAAATACATTTATTCTTTCCAGAAAAATCTATCCACAAGATACGGCTGGAACATTCTAATCAACTGACAATCACATGACTAGAATGATTATGTAAGGAAAACCTCTAGAAAATTCTATGTGTTAAATACTAAATTTAAATTCTAGAAATTTTTATATGTTCTAAGGTGTAATAACCTTGACCATTGTTTATTGTAAACAAGTTACATAACTAGGCCAAACAAATTACATAATATCAAGGCCATACAAGATAAAAACAATAAATAAAATGCGTTTTTAAAATATCTACAATATTTAATTACCTATAACAATATATAAATTTCTACATACTTGTATAGTGTCCACATTTGTACTGCGTCCTTAAATTGTGTCCACACTTACTTAGATTTACACTTGCCATATTGATTCTGGGTTCAATAAGCGGAGGGTATAGCTGGCTGCCATTTGGCATTAGCTCTAGTTTGTATGTGAATGAACAAATAAAGGGATATGGAGTAAATGTGCATGAGACAAAATCCCTATAAATACATGGTAAGATTAAGCAAATGGAACAACGCTTTTTTGCAACATTGGTATTTTTGTATTTTTTCTTTATTGGTCTTCATCTTGAAGTCACTATGAGGCATACGACAAAGAGCAATCACTCCTACCTCAAAGTAAGTTTGTCACTATGAGGCATACGACAAAGAGCAATCACTCCTACCTTATAGTAAGTTCGTCACTGAGGCATACGACAAAGAGCAATCACTCCTACCTCATAGTAAGTTCGTCACTATGAGGCATACAACAAAGAGCAATCACTCCTACCTCATAGTAAGTTCAGGACAGCCCTTAGCATGAAGTCACTACGAGGCATACAACAAAGAGCAGTCACTCCTACCTCATAGTAAGTTCAGCCCCTAGCACCGTTTTGAGTGGAATTCACTTGCTAAATGTAAAAAAGCGCTACATCCATGTATCCACTGTTTAATTATGTCATAGATGCGGGGTTGTCAACAAGCATAACATATCAGGCAAAGAACTCTAACAAACAATGTCATCCGTTGCCAGACAAAGAAACCAATAGGCAATGCAACATATAAACGATCACAGGGCACTTATCGAGTTGATTGTAAGAAAACTTGGCGAGTAGAATAGGGAGATATGGGCATTATTTATACAGATGGTCAGGAAAGAAAGTTAATTTTTACAAATCAAAAAGCCAAATGTTGAATTTTGATAGTGCAATCATATGAGAAATTCTCACATGAACATTATGATTTCATCATAACTGACAAAATAAAAATATGTGTGATGGTGTTAAAGGTTTTGTAAGTTATCTCATTTGTGTATGAATGTATGATGCTTAATTAATTATTGGGTTGATGGCAAAGTTTGATTGTGAATGTATGATGAAGTGTTAACTGTTGTGAATGTATGATCCTGAGTTAAATATTGGATTGATGATCAAGTTTGTTTGTGAAGTATGATGAAGTGTTAACTTGTGTTAAAAAATAACTAAATACCGAGGTTACTGTGAATTTACTTTCTGCATATGCGCATTTCGACAACTTATGTCTCTTCAGTGCAGATTAAATCTAAACGTTTGGAAGACCATATACTCAAAGATATTTAAAAACTGATAGAGAACAAATAACCAATATGATCTAAAGGTAAAGCCAAAATGAGCTAAGGACAGAGCTATGCATGAGGGAGATACTCCTTAGTTTTCAACAAAATTTACCAAAATTTAGATATTGTAAGGTTCCAAAAATGATCAAGTTCACATGTGAAATTGATAGCCTCGATTAGATATGAATGTATAATGACAAGTTAAAGGTTGGTTGAATGATAAAGTCTGTATGAGCATGAAAATGAATTTAAGGTTAGGAAAATGATGAAAATTATATGTGAATGCATGATTAAGAGTTAAATGTTAAGAAATTACTAAGTGTATGTAAATAATTAATGATGTGGTTAATGACCTAGTACTTAAGTGGATGTGTATTGGATGAATGTTTAGAATTTGGTAATAAAGCAGAATGTGGCGGCCATTTTATGGTTCACACCTTTTGGTGCTATGATTTACTATGAGTTTAAGATAATCATTAAAATAGTGTATGTTTGCTTGGCTTTTTGAACAACTTGTGCTTTGATCAGAAATTTTACTTTTATTCATATAAAATCTAAGAGATAAAGCTACATGTAGTACTAGGAGCTTTTGTAGAGACATTCAAACTTAGTCTAGTGCATTTTTTTTATTTAAAATAAAGGATTTCATATCATAGGGTTTTTTGCGCTTAAACTCAAGTTGATGCCCCATTTGCATGCTATTTTCTGAAATATAACAAACGACATTTGCATTAAAAGACACTAGTTTTGTTTATTTAATTTTCATTAAGATATTGAGAGGAGGACTTTTTAACACCCTTCAAAAATAATGGCTATAAGTTCTCAGTGAAAATTTAAAGTATTTAGACACAATTAAAGCAATGCCATTCAGTGGTAATAATAGAAGACATTTTGCTTATTATACTTATGCTCTATGATGATGTCTTATAGTAGCTAGAATAAAATGGTTAACTAGGTATTATATTTTGTGTCTTATGCAACTTGTCTACAAATTAAAAGTTATAAGATATCTTCATAAAATATAAATCATAAAATCATGTAAACGGAATATATGTGAATATTAAATGTAAAGGGCATTTCCAGTATTTTCAGGAGAGATAGCTAGTGCAAGCAACATTTATGTTACATTAAATATGACGCCCGTAAATGTAACAATAGGAAGTTACTGGAGGTTGAGTTTTAAAAAAGCTGCATATCTTAACAAATTGCTCTGAAGTGCAATATTATTTTCGCTGTTTTTGATAAACATATTATTACAACGAAACAAACAATATGAGAAGTGACTAGAATATTGTAAACTTTCATTGAAACCAGCTAAATATTCCCTTTACATGTACAGTAAAACCAGCTGGATATGCCCTTTACATGTAAAGTAAAACCAGCTATATATGCCCTTTACATGAACAGTAAAACCAGCTGGATATGTCCTTTACATGTAAAGTAAAACCATTTATATATGCCCTTTACATATGCAGTAAAACCAGTTATATATGCACTTAGATGTACAGTAAAACTAGCTGGATTTGCCCTTTGCATGTACAGTAAAGCCAGCTATATATGCCCTTTACATGTACAGTAAAACTACTTTACAGTAATTTAAAGATTTACTGATTTGATATCAATTTTCAGTAGGTAAAAAGTAAATCTGTTTCCCCAAGCTTTTTTACTGATAAACAAGATAAATAGTTAATTTTCAAAAATTGTCATGATACACAAAATTGACTGATGAGACATTGTTGTTAATTAACTTATCAATAACTTATTAACTGAGATTCCCAAAATGAATTGAAATGATGACATTTAAATATATTTTAGTAGAAATACTGATTCAAGTAAATTACTTCATGCTGACTATCTATTTATTATTATCACACAGAAATTAAAGGCTGTAATCGAGTTATACTGTACACACATATATGTATGTATACATATATCTCATATATACTTAAACAAAGATTGCATGTTTTTATAAGACATATATAATTTTATTAGATGGAAGGTAAATCAAAGAAAAAGAAAGTAAAAAGTGAGGTAATTTTCCTGTATTGAATCCTCCCTTACTATCATTCAACTAATCATTAAACTTTTATATTAACCTTCCCTAGATGCAAGCTTTTGATGATTTTTTTAATATTACAGCGACAACATTACGACATTATATTAACTTTAAATTAGACAGAGACAGAGAGTTGGATATACTGTACTCACCTCGTTTGTCCGCTCGTCCAGATATTATTTCTGTTACATTTTTCTCTGTTTCCACTCCTAGGATTTAATTGATATGCAGCCTTTATATGTTTAGTTGTAAGGAACATCTATTTCGGGACCTGTCAGATGTATACTTTCTGTTTGACAAAATGTAAACTTAGTTACGAAAGGTAGTCAATGATTAGTTTTTCAACAAATTTTCATCAACTCCTACAAGAAGGATTGATTTTATATTAGATATTTAGCTGCTATATGATTAGTTGCAAGGAATGTCCTATTTTGATCTGCAATATGTGCAATTACGAAATGTTGTGGAACACGAGTTTTTGGCACATTTTCCTCGGATTCTACATGAGGGATTGATTTCAAAATGATATGCAGCCTCTATATGATTTGTTGTAAGGAAGTCCTATTTTAAACCCTATCAGATGTGTACGAAAATGTTGATTTAGTTACGAAATGTAGTAAAACATGAATTTCTGTCACATTTTTTCTCAACTTCTTCCAGAGGGATTGAATTCAAAATTGGAATGCGGCCTCTGTATGATAAGTTGTAAGGAGTATGGAACGTCATATTTTGAGTCCTATCAGATATGTACTGTGGATTTAGTTACGAAATGTAGTAAAACATGAATTTCTGTCACATTTTTTCTCAACTTCTTTCAGCGGGATTGATTTCAATATTGGAATGCGGCCTCTATATGAAAAGTTGTAAGGAGTATGGAACGTCATATTTTGAGTCCCATCAGATTTGATAAAGTGTGGACTTAGTTATATCCCTTTATTTGTTCATTAGTTACAATGTTGTAAAACATGAATTTTTTCGTTACATTTCTCAGCTTCTACGTGAGGGATTGATTTTAAACTTAGCATGCAGCTCCTATGTGATTAGCTGTAAGTAACGCCCTATTTTAGTCCTGTCAGATATGTACTTCCTCTTTGTCATAATGTCCACTTGGTTTCGAAATTTAGTGAAGTAAGTGAGAACCGAACCGTCAGTCTAAAACGAACAATACAAGGACAAAGGCAAATATCGGAAAAACAAAGAAACAGAGACATAACGTGTGCACGGCACAGAAAAGAAAGACACACACATATAAAAAAATGAACAATACCGACCAAATAAATAACCGTGGGTCAGATCAGGTGAATTTTTTCTTTGCATTTTCTTCAGTTTCTACAAACGGTATGCAGCCTCTGTATGATTAGATGTAAGGAACATGCTGTTTTAAGACTTATGGAATAATAAACAAAAACCTAAGTTACTGTAAATTTGATACTTAATATGTCTCTTCTCATAGCAGATTAAATTGAAAGAAAATGGAAATCCGTAAACCGAAATATTTGTAAAAGCTGATAGAGAACAAATTACTAATATCTTAATAAAAAGCTATAGTCAGCATAGGACAGAGCTATGCAAGAGGGAGGTACTCCTTACATACACTTTTTTTTTTACAATTTCAGCAATATTTTTACAATTTCATCAATATGGAGAAACAAGATAATAAGGGGAATCCCTGGCTAAATTATTTTTGTAGAGGCAACACAAATGTTTTGATTTCAACAATATGTATTTTATGTATAACTGAGATAAAAAGATAAACCCTTGCAAAATAAGTGTAACCCCTGCGTGAATTTTTTTATAGATGGTTTGTAATGGGATGTAATGGATAGAGGAGTGTCTGGTTGCTGCGAAAACCAGACAGGAATACTGGAATTTTAGAAATCTTTTCTTCTATGTGTGTGTTTTTTTTTTTTAGGAATTTGTGTAAAATTAAACCTGGATCTTGCATGTTTAATGTTTTGTAAATTTTATTTCCGTATTTTCTAATGTATTGGCTTTTATACGACCGCAAAAAAATTTTTGAGGTATATTGGTATGATACTGGCGGCGTCGTTCGTTGGCGTCTGTAGACACTTCGTTTTCGTGCGATAACTTAAGTTCTGGTTGACCAATCTTTATGAAATTTTAACACATTGTTCCTTGGCACAAAAGGAAGGCTGGGATTGCTTTTGGGTATTGTAGCCCCTCCCGTTTCTGACAAAGGGCCAAAAAGGGCCAACTTGTATGTTCTCATATATTAGGTTGTAGAATATTTATAATTTATCAGATTTTTATGGGGTTTCTTTCAGTGTGCTCCTTATTAAATTTCCAATCAGTAGTATGCAAATGGATTTTACATCACATGTACCATTCATGAGATAAATTGGGCCCTAACAGGGGGAATTCAAATTTTTTTTTTTTAAGTTTTAGTCCGATTTTGATGCAGTTTTTTTTTCAATGGATTCTTACTGTTTCGGAGCTATAAGGGGTCAAAGAGGAATCATAAGGAGTCATAAGGGATAATTTTTATTTTCCCTAGTTTGTGTCCAGCTAATTACTGGGTCAATCTCCTTATTGTGTCCATCTAATTATTGTGTCAAGCTGTTTAGTATGTCCATACTTACTTTAAAAATTACACTTGTTCAAATTTCAGTGGTCGACATGCTGCGGTCGTATCATTCTGCGCTCGGCGTAGCCCTTTATTAAGTTTCATGTTCGGTTTGGGACCTATGGCTATGCATAGCAATTGAGAATTAACACAGAAATTGTTATTATAACAGGATTTTTTTTATTTTTATGATCAAATTCGTGTCTTTGTTCCTCTTCTTTTTTTTAAATTACGCATGTTTCTTATAGAACAATAGGTTTTGGGTTTTATTTATTATACCCCCGCTTTGTAAAAGCGGAGGGTATATAGTGATGGTGGTGTCCGTCCGTCCGTCCGTCATTCCGTCCGTCCGTAACACTTTAACTGTCAAAGTTTTCTCGGCTTCTACAGGTGGGAATGATTTGATATTTAGCATTAGGCTTCCAAATGATGAGTTGTACAGTGTCAGATATTTTCATGTTTGTGGCGCTACTACTTCCTGTTTGCCGATACATTAATACTTAGTTTCATATACCACTACTAATGAAAATTTTTCGTCAAAGTTTTCTCTTCTTCCAAAAGTGGAAATGATTTCATATTTAGTCTGGAGCTTCATGATGATGAGTTGTACCGTGTAAGCTATTTTCAGGTTTGTTGCGCTACTACTTCCTGTTTACCGATACATTGGTATGTTGATACTTGGCCTAAATTAAGTTTTTTGAATAACATTAAAAGACGCAGTTGACTTTAAAGATCAGCCTTTTATTTAAACTTCTTATTATATTGGGCATGCGGGGGTATTCATTTGTGGCCCAGTGGACCACAGTACCTCTAGTTTTTTAGCTCAACTGGTTTTAACAAGGAAGAGCTTTTTCTATCATTTAACATCCATTGTCTGTTGTCCCATCATTGACTTTATTCAATCAAAGATATAACTCTTCATAATCCACCTGGCCAATTGTACCCAAACATGGATACATTGACGTAGCGTTGCTCGACAATTAGCAATGATTCCCCTCAAACTGGTGCTTGGGGCCGTCTTGAATTTACTATTAGGTATGAGCATAGCTCATTTATGAAAGCACCATAGTGACTTAAAGAACATCGGCAAACGAATACCGAAGCAAGAACGAGGAAAGGGGAAATTCACAATATCATAAATCCAAAATCTCGGCAATTCACAGCACACGAATTGAGACAGTATGACAAAGACAAAACAAATTAACAAAAATGATGATTATAAAGATAAAATAAAGATGCAGAACAACAAAAAAAGCTTTGTTCCGTTTATTAAATTAAAGCCTATTGTATCCTTTTAATTTGTCCGGCAGGTCATCTCTGCATTTCATGTTTCTGCCAATGGGGAAAGTAATTCAACACTGGGGTTGATTGGCAGCCTGGTCACTTCTGGCTGTCTGAGTAATCCCCACCAAGCTCCATACTTGTACACTAACATCAATAAGGTTAACATGTAACGTAAAAGACATATAGTTCAATGTATTAAAGCATGCTTTTACAGTAGCTGCACAATGCATATAGTTTTAGTATATATATGTTAAAAGTATTTTCTTGCATTAAGATCAGGATGGTCAAGAGATAAACTACACAATTTTAACATTGTTTTCTGGTGTAACTTCTTTCAAGTTTTTGAGTAATTTAATATAATCATTGTAGTTCAGTAAAAGATGGTCATGCCGCATATTACATTATTGTTTTTTGTAACGTAAAGTTCTTTATTGTACAGTTTTTTTTATTATGTTGTGTTTTTATAGAAAAGTGGGTTTCCAGCTGAAGTGAAAGATTTGACAAAGAAAATCAGAACAGTTTTAATGGCAACAGCTCAGATGAAAGAACATGAGAATGATAAAGAAATGCTGATAGATTTACAGTACAGCCTTGCAAAATCATATGACAGTACACCAGAATTACGTAAAACATGGCTAGATTCTATGGCAAAAATACATAACAAGCATGGAGACTTTTCTGAAGTATGTATTTTACTCTCTTTACCCATCTAAATTACAATTAATAAGTATCTTGTGTATGTTAAGCACATTCAGTGCTTATGACAAACCATGTTTTGAATCATTTTGATTTATTTTATTTCAATATTAGTATGGTTGGTTGTTTTTGTATATAAATATTTAATAATATATTGCTTTCAAGTTTGAAGGCAAGTAACATTAATATCCTGACTCAGCAAATCTGACACCAGATATGTTAGTCAACCAATCTGACAGCAAATGTGTAAGTGAGTAAATCTGATTCCAGAAGTCTCAGTCAGCTAGTTGACACCCGATATCTCATTCAGCTAATCAAACAGCAGATATATCAATTTTCAATTTGATTCCAGATGTTTAGGCATCTACCCTGACACTAGATGTCCTTTATCTACTTTAACACCAGATATCTAATCCACTCTGACAAAAGATGTATCAATTAGCCAGTTTGATACCAGGTGTCACAGTTCACTTATAAAGCAATATTTGTCAATATTTGTGAGAACTAGTCTGACACAAGATATCTCAGTCAACCATCCTGACAGCAGATGTCTCAGTCAGCTATTATGACAACAACGACCGAAGTGAACAAGTATGACAACAGAAGCCTCAGTCAGTCAAGTGTGACACCAGATACCTCAGTCAGTCAAGTATGACACCAGAAGCCTGAGTCAGTCAAGTGTGACACCAGAAGCCTGAGTCAGTCAAGTGTGACACCAGATATCTCAGTCAGTCAAGTGTGACACCAGATACTTCAGTCAGTCAGAGTGACACCCGATGTCTCAGCTAATCTAATTAATGAAGGGAAGATAACAGAAAATACCTTAAATGGCCGAAATTTCAATCACATAAAAAGGATAACAGGAAACATGCATACAAAGAATAACAGGAAACACCTACAATGGCCGAAAAATACAATTACATGCCACAATGTACCAATGTACAAAAGACAATCGTAAGCATTAAAAGGAACTCGGAACAGCCAGAGGTGGTAGGGGTTTAACCGGGTTATGAGTACCCAATCCTCCCTTTTTAGCTCACCTGGCCTTAAAGGGAATGTGAGCTATTGCCAACCATTGGCGTCTGTCGGCGTCCGTCCGTCCGTCAAAAACTTTTTCAAAAATCTTCTCCTCTGAAACCACTGGGCCAATTTTAACCAAACCTGGCCTGAATCGTTACCAGGGTATCAAGATTCAAAATTGTGTTCGATTAGTCCGAGGACCAAACAACATGGCTGTCGTTACTGAAAACAGCACATAGGGGTAAATTGCTGTCTTTGGCAAATAATTTAAAAACCATCACAGATATCAAAAATCTGAAAAAGGGTAAAAGTGATCAGCATGACAAGATCTACCTGCCCTGCAATTTTGAAGAAAATCGGAAAACATGTGTAATTGCTCTTTCTTGCAAAATTTTCAAAGTTTTGAGATTTTTTATAAAAAAAACTAGAACAGATAGAGGTCAACTTTAAATTTCAAAACTTTTCAGCATATCAAGATCTACCTACCTAGAAATTTTGAAGAAATTCTGAATGCGTATAGAGGAGTCATTGCCTTTTACTGGTCAATTTTTTTGTAATTGTATGCATATTTCCTTTTGTTTCAATAAAGATTTGAGATAGAGGTTAAGATTTAAAGCAAAAATGTTTAGTATGTCTATGACTACATTTTATCTTCATGATGGAAGTTGTGGACCTTACCCAAGATGGCCGCCAGCGGGGAACCTAGTTTAACATTTGACGCTATGGGAAAACACATTCAAAGATCTTCTCATCTGAGACTACTTGGCCAATTGGAATCATACTTGGTCACAACTGTTCTTAGTTAGTACTTTTTGAAAAATGTGTCCGGCAAGTTACCATCAGATCCAAGATAAGAGTTAGCGGACAACATAATTTAACATTGGAAGCTATGGGAAAACACATTCAAAGATCTTCTCCTCTGAGATTACTTGGCCTGTTGGAATCATACTTGGTCACAACTGTCCTTAGTTGGTCACCTTTGAAAAATGTGTTTGTCAAGTTCCCATCAGATCCAAGATGGCTGCCAGACATCTTCTCTGAGACTACTTGTCTAATCGAAACTATATTTTGTCACAATTGTCCTTATTTGGTCCCTTTTAAAAAATGTGTCCGGCAAGTCTTATCAGATCCTAGATGCCACCAGCGGGGATCTTAGTTTAACATTGGACCCTATGGGAAAACACATTCAAAGATCATCTCTGACACAGTTGGCCATATTACATCAAATTTTTTGTAACTTTATACATTTTGCCTTGTATTTCAATAAAGATTTGAGATAGAGGTTAAGATTTAAAGCAAAAATGTTTAGTATGTCAAGGACTACATTTTATCTTCATGATGGAAGTTGTGGACCTCATCCAAGATGGCTGCCAGCAGGGAACTCAGTTTAACATTGGACCCTATGGAAAAACACATTCAGAGATCTTCTCTGACACAGTAGGCCATATTACATCTAGGTTTATTATCACACTAGAAAACGAAACCCTTTATCGTTGAGGTCATTATCTATGCTAGCTTTGGACCAGGTGAGCTACAGGCTCTTGAGAGCCTATAGTGTCTGTCCCGTTTCCCTATAGTATAATAAGCATACGAAAACCCCAAAAGAATCATCACGGATTTCAGAAGAATTCGGTAATATTTGTTGGAATCATGCAGAATATCCTGTCAATATCCCCTATTACGTAAAGAATTTAAGTTGCGTCCAAGTTTTTTTCTGAATTTTTTTTTCAGTTTTAGGCATTTTTAACAACAAAAAACGAGGAATAGAAACGCCCTTAGTAATAAGCTGTGTGCGAGTCACACCATATTTAGATATCAAATTATCATCTTTTCTGTAAAACTTCTTACATGTGTTTAACAATTGGTGAAAATCTGTAACCTTGTTGTAAAAGTTTGGATAATTAGGTTACATTTATTATTGTCGCCAAGAGTAGAACAGATGTGTGCGAATCGTACTAGTTGAGATGTATACAGCCCGTATGATGGAGCTACAGGAACATCGCCGTCAAGAAAAGGGAAATTAGTAATAGTGAAATCAAATACACCGGCAAACGAATAAGCAAAACGAGGAAAGGGAAAATTCGAAAATCCAGAATCCAAAACCACATCCAACACGAATGAAGACAGTATGACAAAGACAAAACAAATAAACAAAAATGAAAAAGAACACCACGCAGTGAGAACCCTACAAAAACTGAGGTATCATCAGGTGCTCCGGAAGGATAAGCATGATATGCTCCATGCATGGCATCCGTCACACTGCCACTGAAAAGTCCGGTTTTGTCACAGTCTGTGTTAGTCAGTTCGGTAATCATTCCTTTTTTAGCTCACCTGGCTATGCCAGGGTGAGCTTTTGCCATCACTTGGCGTCCATCGTCCGTCCGTCCGTCGTAAACTTTTTTTTCAAAATTTTCTCCTCTGAAATCCAAACTTGGCCTGGGTCATCATCCGGGTATGTAGTTTACAAAATCTGTTCAGTCAGTCCGAGGACCAAATAACATGGCCGCTGTAACTAATTAGAGATGCTGTCTTTTGCAAATAACTCCAAAATCGTTGCAGATATAAAAAATCTTACAGGAGTAAAATTGTTCAGAATGCCGAGATCTATCTGCCCCTTTTCCGTAAATTTTCAAAATTTATGCATTTTTTTTTTGCTGCTTAGGCAGCAATTTACTGTTGCATTATCTCCAGACGAAATAAACAGCCAGATGTACTTCGCAAATACGCATAACATAGTTCATGTCTGGGTGTCAAGAATTACAGATAGTGAAAGACTGCTGCACACATTCTAGTTATTTTATTTAAAAATGCTCAAATGGAAAGTATATATAGTTCAAACGAAAATACAGCCTGAAAATGTAGCTTAATTTGACACTCGTCATTTGCGATTCGGTTCATTCATAAAAAATTCCCGCGATGCGCTGTAATATTTTACAAGTTTTTATGAATGGAAACATAGTAATTGCTTCGAAACGTGGTAAAAGACTAAATACCCAAATAAATGCTTCTATCGCTGTAGACTCTTTGCTTCTTTCACTGTGGACTCCTTTAGCAATATGTCTTGAAGATTTTAATGCTTAATATTTACATCTATTTTAAAAAGGTTAGAAATCAAGTTTGATATCTTTATGACAGGTGTGCGCGGCACCTAAATATGTCAACTCCACAAACTCCTATATTTGGAAATAAACAAATTCGGAACTCAGTGACGTAATCAAGGAACTCTGGGATATATTCCTTATCCTAAGTAAAGTCCAGAGAATTCCGAAGTTTACTTTCGTTTTATGGTCAATGGTGTTGACAATTTAATGCATTTCTCCACAAAAAGGATTGCTCCCATTTAAACGGAATGTAATCGGTTAGGCTCATGATATTTTTTGAAAAGATAAACATCTTGGAAAGTGAGCTAGACCAAGTTTTAAATATTTTCTGAGGAGATTACAAAATAGATAGGGGTTGAAGCAAGCAGGTGTGAAACTAATGTCCACCCACGACGAGGAAATGTCTGAAAGAATAATTCAGGATTTGATTTGCTGACGGGCCGGGGAACTGGTTGCTTGCCGATTTTTCATCACTTGCAGTGATTTCCTCTTTTGTTGCAAATCGTTTAGCAGCGACCATGATCACGGATAAATTATTACAGTTGGTGTACATTGTCATAATGGCGGATCAGTAGGCATTAAATAGACTGATGCATGGAGAAACCATTCACTATGTCGAGGGTAAGACGTAACAACTACATTTAGGGGAAATCTTGTAGGGTTTTGTGATTCAAGATACAAGTTGTTTCTTAGACTGTGAACTCTGAACTACTTGTATGTCACTAGTATAAAAAGGGGAGATGACATAGTCGAGGTAACTACATCATATGTAGGGTAACAAGTGCCTGTGTCATGATACTACATGTATAGTATTTGAAATTCCCTCTAATATTTCAAGCTGAAGGCAAGTCTACAAATGTACCATGTGTACTTTGTTGTCATGACACCAGAAAAAAAATTCAAATCAATAGATGACTTCCCGGTTGGTGAATTTTCCCTTAAAATTTTGACGTCACAATATATATTTTTCAACATCACAATGTTCAGTGACGAAATTTGCGCCAATTGACCCCAGGTCAACCCGTGCTATTCATTCATAAAAAGAAACATGAAAGTCCTCTATCTATACCTGGCAATATCTTTTATTTTTGAAAAGGCTAGTTCCGTTTCCTGTACTCCATGCCTGTAGATTGTTATTTCCTGTTGTTATATGTAGATCCGATTATCATAATATCTTGTTCTCCCAAGTATTTATGATGGTGCTTCCATGATAGATTCAGGAGGAAAATATGAAGATCTAGCTTATTCCATCGTTTAACTGTTCACAGTGCAAAGTTCTGATGTAGTTTAAATTTTGTTTCAGAGTAATTAATTGAATTAAAGTACATCGTTATAAAAGGGGTGGTCAAGATGCCTAAGCACGATGCATTTTAACCATCTCTATTCTTATGAAGTACTTTAATTCAATGTATTACCCTGAAACAAAACTCAGTTTTATTTCTATACTTGCCCTTTCATGTTCATTGCTTTTGTTGAATAATTTTCCCATTTAGACCAGTCAGTTTGCATGTAATTTTTATGCCCCCGTGAAACGAAGTTTCGGGGGGCATATAGTTTTTGGTCTGTCTGTCTGTTTGTCCATAAAAAAACTTTAACATTGCTCTCATATTTTGCATGTGTATTCCTTGTGGCAAGACCTTTCAAACGATACCAAAATTTGGACCTCGTGACCTTGACCTTGACATGTGATGGACTTTTTGAAAAAATAATAAACTTTAACATTGGGTATATCTTTTGAATGGTAAGTGATATGGCTTTCATATTTTGCATGTGCATTCCTTGTGGCAAGACCTTTTAATTGGTACCAGAATAGTTGACCTTGTAACCTTGACCTTGGCCTGTGAACAACTGCATAAAAACTTTAACATTGAGCATATCTTTTGAATGGTAAGTGATAGTTCTTTCATACTTTGCATGGGTATTCCTTGTGGAGAGACCTTTCAGTTGGTACCAGACTATTTGACCTTGTGATCTTGACCTTGGCATGTGACTGTCCGGTAAAATTTCACCAAAAAATGAGATTATACTTTGGTTTTTTTTATATATATATATAGAAATTAAACTTATTTATGATGAAATGTTGCTTGATATCTATAGAATTTTTTTTGTCAAAAAAATGTTTTTTAAATCATGCAGCATATTTTCTTCATTTATTCAGTTTCGTTTTACAGGTATTTATATATGTATTATATATATCAATGATGAGGGATATTACTAAAAATATCTATTATTTCATTTCTTCTCTTCTGTGTATTCCTCCACTTTTTGGGAACCAGTATTGATGATCCCTGGTGTAATCAAAGTACTGATAACACTGATAAACAGAGCACAATGAGTTGGCCATAAATGTTCAAAAAAGGGGGGGATGAAAATTTTTTTCTTAATAATGCTTGGATAATGATTGGAAGGGTTCATTTGGGTGACTTTTGTGTTTGCATCCAATTGCAATCATCATTTGATGTGATTAAACTTTTCTGTTGATACCGGAATTTATTTCTACAAATTATTTTGTCAGAAGGACATTCATTGTTCAAAGTTGCTAAATGTTTCTTCTTTACTTCTACCCGGGGGCAAAAGTGTTTCACAAAACACATCTTGTTTGTTTATATGTTTGTTTATATGTTTATTCTAGTGATAGACGTCATTGCATCATTGTGACTTGAGTGCACATATCTATGCTCTCTCAAAAGACAGACATATTATGATATACCCTCTGTTTGTCTGTTAACTTCTTGGTTTCCTGAGTTTTTTTCTGTAACCACTTGACATACTGTATATTGGTGTATCTAGATGAGATAAGCTTATGGACTGAATTTTTGTCTCGCCCGCGATGCGAGACTAAGGGATAGCGTTTCCTGCGGCGTCATCAACAATTTGCAAACTATTGTGAATAAACAAGCTTATTTGTTGTTGCTCCCCTTTGGGTCGTTGTCTCTTTGACACATTCCCCGTTTCCCTTCTTTTTTCTTATGTTAGTTGTAGGTCCATAGTATTTGATGTGCAGTTGCATTCTTATGGGTACAACTCAAATCCCTACTTAGTTTATAGCCCTGGCCCCTTAGTCACACATGAACGAGGTTTTTAGCAAGCAGTTTGTACAGCCTATACCAGTAGCCCTAGGCACTTGATATTTGACATGCTGTTGCGTCTTTGGGAGTACATACCGATTCCATGTCCAGATGGTGGCCCTGGCTCCTTAGTCACACATGAACGATAAGTTGAAGTTTTTAGCAAGCAGTTTGTACAGCTTATACCAGTAGTCCTAGGCACTTGATATTTGACATGCAGTTGCGTCTTTGGGAGTACATAGTGATTCCACAACCACATAGTGGCCCTGGCCCCTTTGTCACGCATGAACGATTACTTTTAGTATTTAGCAAGCAGTTTGTACAGCCTATACCAGTAGCCCTAGGCACTTGATATTTCACTTGGAGTTGCGTCTTGGGGAGTACCTACCAATTCCATGCCCAGATCGTGGCCCTGGCCCCTTATTTATGCATGAACGATCACTTTAAGTTATTAGCAAGCAGTTTGTACAGCCTATACCAGTAGTCCTAGACACTTGATAATTGACATGCAGTTGCGTCTTGGGGAGTACAAACCTATTCCATGCCCAGATGGTGGCCCTGGCCCCTAAGTCACGCATGAACGATCACTTTAAGTATTTTGCAAGCAGTTTGTACAGCCTATACCAGTAGTCCTACGCACTTGATATTTGACTTGCAGTTAACATCACAGCATTCTTTTTAAGGAAATTGTTAACACAGATGAAAAAAATTATATTTTATTTTCATGGCTGCTGCAGTAAATCAGTGTGCAAATTTTAACGATGCAAGGGGCGGGCGAGACATATCCTGTGTCCACAATTAATTTTTTAAAATATCAAGTTCCAAATCTTTTCTTATTTCAAAGATAACTGCCTAAGCAGCACTCCAGCGTTCAGCGCTTTGATTCATTTTTTTTAAAACTGTAACAGATAGAGATGAAGTGTTAATTGGAAAAATATTCAGCATATCAAGATCTACATACTAGATCTACATACTCTGAAATTTTGAAGAAAATCCAAATGCCTGTGTAGAAGTTATTTACTGTTTTTCACCGAAAAAAAATTAATGCCATATGATTTATGGGTTATTTCCCTTTGAATTGTTTTCAAATCTTCTTTGGTTTACTTTTCTCTTTTAAGTTTTAGAAGAATTCCCTGCTATCACTTTATTGAAAACAAATAAAGAGCAAACAAAGTGTTTGGGTACAAATTTATTCATTTTTTTTTGCAAAAATACTTCAATAATCTTTACTTATTTCACATCTCAATAATTTTTGTATATAAAAGTATATTGTGACCTGCAGTGGTTATTGTTTGCTAAGATGCAAATATCATTTTCTAAATAAATTTGTAAAGAACAACCATGTATTTGTAGAGACTTTGTCTCATTTGCATTTACTCCATATCCCTTTATTGTTAATTTTAGCTTCATAGCATGCTTTGACTTTATAAATGACCTGGGTATGCCATGATGAGTTTTTGCCATCACTGTCGAGGTCTGACTCTCGTAAATTTTTCATTCAAAAATCTTCTTCTCTGAAACCGCAGGGCCAATTGGAACCAAACTTGGTTACAATAGTCCTTAGATGGTCCCCTTTAAAAACTGTGTCCGGCAAGTCAACACGCCATCCAAGATGGCTGCCAGTGGATTCTTTGTCAAAAAATGGACCCTAAGATATTTTGCTCTGAAACTTCTGGGCCAATTGGAATTTGGTCAAAATGGTCCTTAGGTGGCCCCTTTAAAAAAAGTCTGGTAAGTTCGTTTCATATCCGAGATGGCCGCCAGCGGGGAACACGGTTTTAAAATTGGACCCTATGTGATAGTATTCAAAGATTTTTTCTCTGAAACCACTGTAGCAATTGGAACCAAACTTGGTCACAATATTCCTTGGGTGGTCCCGTTAAAAACTTGTGTCCGGCAAGTCCGCACTTCATCCAAGATGGCCACCAGGGGGAACTTTGTCGAAAATTGGACAATATTGCAAAAATCTTCTCCTCTGAAACTACTGGGCCAATTTGAAACAAACTTAGTCACAATGGTCCTTAGATGGCCCCTTTTAAAAATGTTTTCTGCAAGTCCACATCATATCCAAGATGGCCAACAGTGGGGAATGTGGTTTCAACATTGGACCCTATAGGGAAACATATTCAAAATCTTCTCATCTGAAAGTACATGACCTTCAAAATCTTCTCATCTGAAAGTACATGACCAATTGGAATGATACTTGATAACATTGGTCCTTACTTGGTCCCCCTCATAAAATGTGTCTGGCATGTCCGCATAGCATCGAAGACGGCAGTTTTCATCTTCTGCTCTGAAAAGGCTGAAGCAAATTGAACCAAACTTTACAGGAATGATGTACTAAAGGTCCTTAACAAAGTTGGCTCATTTTGTTCCGATCCGATAAAAAACATGGCGGCCAGCACGGAACATGGTTTAACATAGGACTCTATGGGACAATCACATTTTCATCTACTCCTCTGAAATAACAGAAGCAAATTCAATCAAACTTTACAGGAATGATGTATGGAAGGTCCTTTACAAAGATTGCTCATTTCATTCCAATCCGATAAAAAAGATGGCCGCCAGCGCGGAACTTAAGTTTAACATTGGACCCTATGGGAAAAATCATATTTTCATCTTCTGCTCTGAAATGGCTGAAGCCAATTGAACCAAACTTTACAGGAGTGATGTACTTAAGGTCCTTAGCAAAGATGACTCATTTCATTTCGATCTGACGAAAAACATTGCTGCCAGTACGGAACATGGTTTAACATAGGACCCTATGGGAAAATCACATTTTCATCTACTCCTCTGAAACCACTGAAGCAAATTCAACCAAACTTGACAGGAATGATGTATGGAAGAACTTTACAAAGGTTGCTCATTTCGTGCCGATCTAATAAAAAACATGGCCGCCAGCATGGAACTTAGGTTTAACATTGGACCCTATGGGAAAAATCACATTTTCATCAACTGCAGAAGCAAATTCAACCAAACTTTACAGGAAGGATGAATAGAAGGTCCTTAACAAAGATTGCTCATTTCGTTACAATCTTTTAGAAAACATGGCTGCCAGCACGAAACCTACTTTATCATCAGACCCTATAGGAAAATCACATTTTCATCTACTCTTCTGAAACCACTGAAGCGAATTCAACCTAACTTTACAGGAATGATGACTGAAGGTACTTTACAAAAACTGCACATTTCATTTCAATCCGACAAAAAAACATTGCCTCAAGTGCAGAACATAGTTTAACATTGAAGCCCAGTATGAGAAAACCATCCTTTTCATCATCTTCTCTCAAAACAATTTAAAATAAATTATACTAAATGTATAGAAGGTCCTTCGCAAAAATTACTCATTTCAATAGGATCAGACAAAACACAGGGATGCTAATTGAGAACATACCTAAACACCCTCCCCCACTGGTAAAAAACATAATCACATTGGTCATGCATGGCATAGAAGCGTTTTGTCGGATGAGCGATACAGGCTCAGTCTCTGAGCCTCTAGTTTGAAACTTACAATATCTAAATTAGAAAATTTTGCTTAAAACTAAGGAGTTTCTCCCTCCATTCGGCTATAGTCCATTCTTGTTTTTTGAATGCTGCGCAAAAAGTTGAGCTTAGGCGGCGATGGCTGCTTTCTATGTTTATATTAATTGTCAATATGAGCTCCAATTTATATTTGTGTTTGCATCATTCTACTTATTCGTGAGCATGTTTATTTTCTTTTTAGCACTTCACGTGTATTACTTTTTAGGCAAAAAGTCTCAAACAACAGTGATAACTTCCAGTTTACTTATTTTAAGCTTTATAACTGAAAAATATATTTTTAATTTCAGGAAGCACATTGTTATATTCATATAGCAGCATTGGTGGCAGAATATCTGAAGAGAAGAGGTATGTTCAAAACAGATAAGCTTACCTTCGAGTTGGTGTGCGTAATTATTAAATAACCTCGCCCACGAAGAAAGTCACGGAAGCGAGACAAATCGATCCAAAATTCAATCGGCTGCCAGCATCGGCGTCAACATTTACATTTACCCTGTGGTTAAAGTTTTCTAACCTTCGTCAAATCCTTATGGCATCATTTGAAATATGTACAGAAGCTAGAAAATGGTCAGAATATTACCTCCAGCTGAAAAACTTATCTTTTAGTTTTTTCCGTATTTTTCCCGGTATTTAGATTTAGTTTTTAGTGGAGGAAATTTACATTGACCCCATGGCTTAAGTTTTGTAGAAGTCAAATGAAGCTATTAAATCTTATTGGAATTTCATAGAAAGTGGTCAAAAGTAAGATGATGGTCAGAAAATTACCACCACCTGAAAAATTTTGGATTTTTTTTTCAGTTTTTCTGCATGTTTTCGAATTTTGACTAATTTTTTTTTTTTGCTTAAAAATTTTAATTTTAATCCACAGATTTAAGTTATTTGGAAGTTGAATTAATTAAATCTTTGAATCTCAATATAATTTCATTAAATTAGAAATTAATGCAAACAAAGATGATTGTTGTCAGGCTGTTGGAATTTTGATTCGGGTTCCAACTTATCAGGTTGTTGGAATTTTGATTCCGGTTCCAACTTGTCAGACTGTTGGAATTTTGATTCTGGTTCCAACTTTGGTAAATGTCCTGAAGGTATAATATAAAGACGAATAATTTTTGAAATTTTAGCTATTTTTTGGTACCAAACATAATTTTAAAAACTGAAGAATTGAAAAACATGGTTCCAACTTTGAAAAATTTCCTGAAACTCTCCTAGAGAAGCTTTTTGTGTCGCCTACTGTAAGCAGGGATTACTATCCGTCGTCTTACGTCGTCGTCCTGCGTCGTCGTCGTCGTCGTCCTGCGTCGTCTGTCGGTTTTTGAATTCGCAACTCCTTCAAAACTACTGGTCCGATTCCGACCAAACTTTCAGGATATGTTGTTCACTTGGTGTAGTTGTGCACCTGATACTCAGAATTTTGATTTTACAGATTTTAGAGGTTCAGTGAGCCAAAATTACTCATTTGTGAGTCTGTCGGTTTTGAATCCGCAACTCCTTCAAATCTGCTAGTCCTATTCCAACCAAACTTTCAGGATATGTTGTTCCCTTGATGTAGATGTGCACCTGATACTTTGAATTTTGATTTTACAGATTTAAGAGGCTCACGGAGCCAAAATTGCTCATTTGTGAGTCTGTCAGTTTTTGAATCCCCAACTCTTTTAAAACTGCTATTCAAATTCCAACCAAACTTTCAGGATATGTTGTTCACCTGGTGTAGATGTGTACCTAATACTTAGAATTTTTATTTTACATATTTTAAAGGTTTACGGAGCCAAAGTTGCTCATTTGTTATTTTGGTTAGTTTATCCTCAACTCCATTATAGATATAAGTCAGATTCCAACCAAACTTGCAGGATATGTTGTTCACCTGATGTTGTTGTGCATCTGATATGAAATATTTTGATATAAAAGATTTTTGAGGTTCACTGAGCCTAAATAGCTCATTTATTAATTAAGTTTGTTACTGTGGTATTCTTTCAAAACTGTAAGTCATATTCCAACCAACCTTTCAGAATTTGTTGATCGCTTGATTTAATTGTGCACCTGATACTTCCAATTTTGATTTTACAGATTTTAGAGGTTCACATGGCCAAAATTGGCTCTTCTGTAGTGCAGGCGACACAAGTGTTCCATGGAACACCTATCAATTTTTTTTTTCAGAAATTCTTCTTGAATTCCTCTGGAATCGCTTGAAATTTTTAACCCAATGTTATCAAAAAATTCTTTTTTGGTCACTTTCAAAATAAGTGATTTTTATATTCCTGCCACATCCAAGATAGATGCCAGAGATGATCAAAGCTTAGCATAGAACCCTAATAGAAATGCATTCAAAGGTCTTCATGGAACTTATTTGGTCGTAATATTCCTTGGTTCCTCCTTAAAGTTTGGGATTTTGAAGTTCATTTTTCATTCACAATGGCCGCAAATGGGGATCATAATTTCACAAAGGACCTTATTGGAAATGTATTCAGCTATCTCCTTAGCTTCTTTTAAACAGCTTGAATAATTTTAATAAAATTACAAAATAGTCCTTTGGTAGCCCCCTTCAACATTTTTTTATTATCATTATGTGGGTACCTCAACCATGTTGGCATCAAGTGGTTAACATAGTTCAGAATGGCTTGATGGGAAAATGAATTCATAAGAACTACTGATTTGAAATTACTGTGCCCTTTATTAACAATAAGTGATCCCTTCTTCATGGTTATGAATTTGGCTTACGAATGCTTTACTTGAAATGGCTTCATTGATCAAATTGATCATAATCAGAAATGGTAGTATAAGATCCTCTACTTCTAATATTGCGCCTAATAGAAAAAAAATCTTGCTCAAACTTGATATTGTCCTATGAATGAAACCAGTAGTCAAGTGAGCGATAAAGGCTCATGCGAGCATATTGGTTTATCTTATTGTTTGTATCGTGTCCATATACTGATACGTTCTTGTTCATTTTTGTTTATTTCTTTCGTCTTTGCCATGCTGTCTCAATTCGTGTTGGATATAAATTGCCTTGATTTTGGATTTTTGATTTTGGAATTACCCCATTCATCATTTTTGCTTCGGTATTCGTTTGCTGATGTACTACAATGACTGCGTCGTCATGGTGTCACGGCGAGTTGCATTTGTAGACACTTCATTTCCTAGTGAAAACTTTATTCTTTACATGTAAAGCATAGTATCGTGTAAATGAAGATGTTGAAGTTTAATTTGTTGAATAAAAAAGAAAAAGAAAGAAAACTTTATTATAGTTGTTCACTAAATTTAAAATTAGTGTTTTGTTGCACAAACAAGTAATATCAGTTTTGGGTATCACGCACCATTTTGTAAGAGACCAAAGGAGCCGAATTTATTTGGATGTTATCATATATTTCTTTAAAATTGGTTGGTATGTTGTGAGTTAAGAGTGTTTCAATTGATTTTGCATCGCTTTCGCAATGAGAAATATTTGTAGATTATCTCCCTGCTCCAGTTTAGTGTTTAATACGGTCAAAGTGGAGATAATGGTAATTAGCATATCGATAGCCTCTTTTTGATATTGAAAATAAAAAAATACCGAAGTTATCGTAATTTAGTTTTAATTAAAATTGTCTTCATTTTGACCATATAAAACAAATTTGGTACAGCTGATTAATGTTATTCATTCACGAAGTCTGTTAGCCATAGATTGGCATATTTCGATACAGTTTTTATGGACTCTTTATCAAAGAACATTAGCAACTCATCAACAAGATGTTTTACTCTTGTTTTGATTTGATACTTTAAGGAGCCAATGAGAATCGAAGATAGGTTTGTCTGTTTGTTTGTTCTCAAAATTTTAACGTTGGCTATATCTTTTGAATGGCAAGAGATGAGGCTTTCATTTTTAGCTCACCTGACCGAGAGGGTCAGTATGAGCTATTGCTTTCACTTGGCGTCCGTTGTCTGTTCGCCCGTCCGTCTGTCGTCAGTTAACTTTTCTAATTTTCATCTTCTCCTCTGATTCAACTGAAGTAAATTCAACCAAATTTTACAGAATGATGTATTGAAGGTCCTTTACCAAGTTCGCGGAAGAAAGTGCGGAACTTAGGTTTAACATTGCACCCTCTGGGAAAAATCACATTTTCTCCTCTAAAACAGCTGGAGCAAATTCAATTAATCTCTACAGGAATGATGTACTAAAGGTCCCTAACAAAGATTGCTCATTTTGTTCTGATCCTATAAAAAAATTGGCCACCATCAGCGAACATAGTTTAACAATGGATATTTTCATTTTGTCTGAAACCACTAAAGCAAATTCAACCAAACTTTACAGGAATGATCTACTAAAGGTGCTTTACAAAATTTTCTCTTCTCATTCTCATCTGACATAAAATATGGTCCCCAGCAAGTAATTTAGGTTTATAATCGACCCGATGAGAAAAATTACATTTTCATCTTCTCCTCTGAAACGGCTGAAGCAAATTCAGCCAAACTTTACAGGAATGATGTACTAAAAGTCCTACACAAAGATTGCCCATGGCCTCCAGCACAGAACATAGTTGGACTCGCATTGTCATCTTCTCCTCTGAAACCACTGAAGCAAATTCAACCAAATTTACAGTCATGATGTACTAAAGGTCCTTAACAAAGATTGCTCATTTTGTTCCGATCCGATAAAAACATTGCCACCAGCAGGGAATATAGTTTAACATTGGACCCTATCACATGTTCATCAGGAATGATGTACAAAAGGTCCTCTACACAGATTGCTCATTTCATTCCGATCCAACAAACAACATGACCCCCAGCACGAAATTTAGCTTTATATTTGACCCTATGGGAAAAATCACATTTTCATCTTCTCCTCTGTAACTGCTGAATCGAATTCAATCAAGCTTTATAGAAATGATGTACTAAAAGGCCTCAACAAAGATTGCTAATTTTGTACTGATCCGATAAAGAAACATGGCCGTCAGTACCAAACATAATTTGACAGTGGACCCTATGGAAAAATCACATTTTAATTTGCTCTGAAACTACTGATGCAAATTCAAACAAATTTTACAGGAATTATGTATAGAAGGTGCTTTACAAAATATGGTCATTTCATTTCGATCGACAAAAACCATGTTCTAGCCAGGAACATAGTTTAACATTGGAGCCTATGAGAAAATCAACTATTCAAGCAAAGTAAGTGAGAACCGATGCGTCAGTTTAAATTTAACTAATCTGTATTGGAATGATTATAGAAAGTCCTTTACAAAAATTACTCATTTTCAAGAGGATCACCCAAAAATCACGGGTGCAAATGGAGAACATAGCTTAACGTTAGACCCCATTGGTAAAAAAAAACATTTTTGAAATGTTATCGAAATGCGCATATGCAGAAACTAAATTTACAGTAACTTCGGTATTTAGTTATTTTGGTCAGGTGAGGAATACAGGCTTAGTCCCTGAGCCTCTAGTTAATGTGTAAGAACTTTCGATTGGTGTTAGAATATTCTATCCCTTAAATAAACTTTGGCATGTGACTGTTCTGTAAATAATTGATATTCATTTGTAAGATTGAATGGGATTAGTTTTCTTTGGTTTCCTGTTGATGTTTATTATTTTCTTAGCTCAGCTGACTATAGCCAGGATGAGCTTATGCCATCACTTTGCGTCCGGGGTCCGTCAGTCGTAAGCGTATCCTTTAAACAACTTCTTCTTGAGAACCTTTGAATGAATTTGAACCAAACTTGCCATGAATGATGTTAATGAGGTGCTGACTAAGTGTTGTTACTTTAATGCCGATCCATAATCCAACATTGCCGCTAGCCGTGAAATTAGTTGAAAATTTTTACTTTTCTGCTGAGAACTTCTTGACAACCACTGAAAGGATTTTAGCCAACTTGGCGTTATTGATACTTATGAGGTGCTGACCAAGTGTTGTTACTTTGGTGCTGATCCTGAATCCATCATGGCCGTCAGCGACAAAACTTAATTTAACATCGGACCCTATGGGAAATGCAAACAAAGATCTTCTTCTAGAGGACCGCTGAATGGATTAAATCAAAGTTGGCATGAATGATGCTTATGAGGTGCTGACCAAGTGTTGTTACTTTGGTGATTATCCGTTATTCAACATGGCGGCCAACAGCGAAACTTAGTTTAACATTGGCCCCTATGGGAAAATGCATACAACCATCTTCTAGAGAACTGCTGAATGATTTAAACCAAACGAAGCATGAATTATTCTTATGAGGTGCTGACAAAATACTTTGGTGCCAATCTGTCATCCAACATGGCCACCAGCGGTCAACTTAGTTTAACAGTTAATGCTTACTGTGATCTTCTTCTCTAGAATTGCTGAAGGGATTAAAACCAAAATTGGCATGAATGATGCTTATTAGTAACTTACTAAGTGCTGTTACTTTGGTGCCGATCCGTCATCCAGCATTGCAGCAAGCAGCAGAACTTAGTTTATAAGTGGACTCTATGGGGAAATACATGCAAATGCATGCAAAGATCTTCTTCTAGGGAATCGCTGAATGCATTTAAACCAAACATAGCATGAATGATGATTATGAGATGATGACCAAGTGTTATTACTTTGGTTCCGATCTGTCATCCAACATGGCTGCCAGCTGCGAAATTTTGTATAACATTGGACCCTATGGAGTAATGCATAAAAAGATCTTCTAGAGAATTTCTAAATGGATTTAAACAAAAGTTGGCATGAATGATGCTTATGAAGTGCTGACCAATTTTTATCACTTTTATCACTGTGGTGCCGATCCGCCATCTAACATGCCTAAGTTTGCAATATTGGACCTGATGGGAAATGCATACAAAGATCTTTTAGAGTACCGATAAATGGATTAACACTTATAGTCCATCAGCCAGAGCTGAAAAGCCCTCTAATAACAAAGTTTGTGTGATACCCCTGTAGACCGCATTTTTTCGCATAGAATAATTCATCTATACTTGAATTGATAATTAGTCCCCTACCGGCTTTGCCGAAGGGGACTTTAGGTTTGCACTCCGTCAGTCAATCCATCCGTCAGTCCGTCAGTCAGTCCGTCCGTCAGTCTGTCACACTCAGTTTTCCGGACTTTTTTTTCCATACTATAAGAGATATTCATCTAATATTTGGTATGTAAGTCTACTACCATGAGTTACAGATCAAGTTCGAGTTTGGTTCCGGTTCATTGATTTTGGACGGAGTTATGGGCCTTTGACTTAGAAAATTGTGCTAAAATATAGGTTTTCCGGACTTTTTTTCTAAACCGTACCAGATATGAAGCTAATATTTGCTAAGAGAGTCTACATCTATGAGTTACAGAGCAAGTTTGAGTTTGTTTCCAGTCCGTTGATTTGGGCGGAGTTTTGGGCCTTTGACTTAGAAAATTGTGGTAAAATATAGGTTTTCTGGACTTTTTTTCTAAACCGTTCCAGATATGAAGCTAATTTTTGCTATGAGAGTCTACATCTATGAGTTACAGAGCAAGTTCGAGTTTGTTTCCGGTCCATTGATTTTGGACGGATTAATGGGCCTTTGACATAGAAAATTGTAGTTAAATATAGGTTTTCCGGACTTTTTTTCTACACCGTTCCAGATATGAAGCTAATATAGTTACAGATCAAGTTCGAGTTGGGTTCTGGTCCATTGATTTTGGATGGAGTTATGGGCCTTTGACTTAGAAAATTGTGGTAAAATATAGGTTTTCCGGACTTTTTTTCTAAATCGTTCCAGATATGAAGATAATATTTGCTATGTGAGTCTACCACTATGAGTTCCAGATCAAGTTCGAGTTTGGTTCTAGTCCATTGATTTTGGACAGAGTTATTGGCCTTTGACTTAGAAAATTTTGGTAAAATATATTAGGTTTTCCGAACTTTTTTTCTGAAGTGTTCCAGATATAAAGCTAATATTTGCTATGTGAGTCTAGCACTATGAGTTACAGATAAAGTTTGAGTTTGGTTCAGGATTATTGATTTTGGATGGAGTTATGGGACTTTGACTTCGAAAATTTTGGTAAAATATAGGTTTTCCAAACTTTTTTTCTAAACTGTTACAGATATGAAGCTAATATTTGCCATGTTAGTCTAACACTATGAGTTACAGATCAAGTTCGAGTTTGGTTCCGGTCCATTGATTTTGGACAGAGTTATGGGCCTTGGGCTCAGTAAACTTTTTTTCTTTAACTATTTTTGTTGGTATAGCAAAGAATTATTCCACCGGTAGGGGACTTCTGTTTTGCCTTACAATACGATCCACACTTGTTTCCGTTTGTTGTACTGAAAATAACAGTGTGGAAATTGTTTAAACTTCTGATGTTTTGACCTACCCTTTTGGACGGCATACTTTACTATATTTTTGGAATAATAAATTTTTGTTTTAATTATATTACTGGAATTCTGCAACTAAGGCACAAAAACTAACTTCTTACGTCATTACATCTTCAAAAACACGCTACATATTGGTGCCTGGAAGTGTTGTGCCTAAACGTCGCCATAAATTTCATATTTTGAGTAAAATTTTATAAGACACACAAGTTATGTTTAAGATATATCGAATATATGTAGTGACATTACTTTACAATCATTTGAACCAATCACCATATTTTTCATTTATTAGGCACTCCCCAAAAATATGATTTACCAAAATTTATAATGCTAAATCACATTCCGGAATTCAGAGTTATATTGGATATGTATCACAATTAGAAATTAGTGTCTATAAATAGCATGCTTAGCCTATTACATTGTAATATTTAGTCTTTTACTGCACACTTTTAATTACTAATTGAAACATACCTTGCATAACAATATCATAAGTTATATAACAGTCAATCTAAAAGGTCTTTTAGGCTATCACAAGAGGTTTTTTCTTTCGGGGCAGTTTGACTGGTATTCAGAAAAGGTGCGTTTGATTTGTAATCTTTGGTATGTTAGTGGTGCTAATATAACTTTGTACTTCAGAACATTTCATTGTGCCAATTCATAGTAAGTGTAGTTTGAATGCTGTTGGTTCCACTTTTTGGTTTTTGTTACCGTTTGTCATAAATTGTAAAAACATGTGATTAACATGAATCTTTTGGTTTAACATTTTCCATAATTATGTACTTATGTCATTTTTGCTATCTGTGCAAATGGCCATATAGTAGATATTTGAATTTATTTCATATTTTAATTTAGTAATTGCTACTCTCAACAAAATAACATTAAGTTTTTGAAATAAAACACAAAATTCATTTGAACGATTGCTTAAATGGTACATGTTTCAGAATGCAATAGTATAAATGTGTACCACCAATCCTGTTCTGAAGTTGGATATGATAGCATGAACATTTGTTTCTCAAACAAATGCATGTTGATTGCTTTTTATTGCAACCTCATTATCTATAGTGATTTAACATTTAAGAGTTTTGTCTCTTGTCTTTCTCTGGATAACATGAATTGCCACGGCAGTTTCTGCACAATCATGCCTCTCGTATACATCTCCTTGAAAACTCATAAATAAATGGTCAAACCAGACAAGATTACTTAATCAATATATTTATTTACTTTTGTTTTTCAATTCATCGTTATTATTTCAAGAGTGTCAAATTATTTCATTAAAAAACTAGCATGCTTGAGCTTCCTCACTGTTTTGAATGGAAAACTCCTTTAATTACATAGAAGCCTATACTTAATATTGGCTGTATGTTTCTACAATACAACAGAAACTAAATTTTAGGATATTTGTCCCTGTATATGAAATATATTTTTGCAGTTTCTATCCTGAATTTGAATCTTGAATTAGATTAATTTTTCAGTGCGTAGTTGAGACTAATACCAGTTGTCAGCATATCTTCCCTTCCAGTTACAATTGAGTCGTGCGGCTGTTTTTGAAATTAACTTACACTCCAATGAAAGAAAATATTTAGCAAGAAAATAACATAAACTGTGGCATAGCTACAGAGCTTTAATTATACTTAAAAAAATTCTGCTTCCATCCGGACAGGGACAATATAAGACTGATAACGTATTTTCAGTAATTGGGAACCTGTGGTAAAACTGCATAATGACCATTACAGCAATAATGCCAAAGTGGTTGGTAATCATCATGCAACATTATGCTATAACAATGAGCCACCCCCACCCCCCAATTATAAAAATAATCCAGTGATGGGCAATAGTCGTTCAACATTTTGGTCATAGATTGTTGCAGGCACTCTCAGCTTAAGAAAAAAACACTAATCAAAGCAATTATGGTTTAAAAAATCATAGAAAATGATAGGCAATGGCAACAAAGAGGAGAACTATCAGGGCATACAGTCATAAGGCTTGTAGCCAAATATACTGGGCATCAAAAGAAACATGCCACCTGTTTCATGTTGTCCAGCTTCTGAAATATTTAAACATGAAAACTTTATCAATTCCGCGTTTACTTATATAAAATTCCAAAGGTCGAGAACAAACAATCCTATTTTTGTAATAACAGATTTGACATTGAAGCAACAGCAATTTGTGAGAAAAAAGTCACAGAAAACGACCGAGTTGTAAAGTCTATTATACAGTGTTACCAAAAAACAAAAAGCAGCAAGGGATTAATTTTCATTGTTATAAGTAATTTTTTGCGTTTTTGGTGAAAAAAGTTATTTTATTAGAAAACATGTGAAACTGAGAATTCAAAATTCTTCTTTTTTCAGAATTTTGTTTACATGATTACAAAAATTATCAGGGTGTAAAAGAATTAACATGTTCTGACAAGTATTTGAAGAGATACTTGCTTTCAGATGTTGAGGCACATAGAACAGAAACACGTTAACAGTAGTGCGTTTCTTTTGAAGATCCCCTCCTCTGATATCCTTTTATATGTGACATGGAAGCTTTATAGTCAAAATTTAATTGATGTACTAAAAGTCAGTTACAACATATTGAAGGCCTGTACTTGTTTCCAGTAACTTAACATGAGTTCAATCATTCCAATCAACATTGATCTTTTTTGGTAAAAAGAACGAGTTGTCTCCCTCAATTCAATAAAAGATCAATTATTAGACTTTTGCACATAAAGTATAAATAGATTCAAATACATTTGTAACTGCATGATGTCCGTAAGGATTAGTTTAGATTTGTCCCTGGTTGTCTGGATATTTTAGGGTACCCCTAAACTGGCCCCTGTTGTACTATTTTCCGCATATTTTTTCAGAGTACAACATTTTAAAAAAGTAAGTTTATACATTGCCCTACTATTTCGTGCAAAAAAATATCGGTCTACAGGGGTATCCAGCAAAAATATTTTTTTCAGGGTCCGGTTGATGGACTATTAACATGGCATGAGTTATTCTTATTCGGTGTTGTTACTTTGGTGCTGATCGGTCATTCAACATGACCACCATAGGTGAACTTATTTTTACATTTGACCCTATTGGAAAATGCATACAAAGGTCTTCTACAGATGTGCAGTTTGGATTTGAACCAAACATGGTATGATTGTAAGTAATGAGGTGCTCTGTAGATCCGTCATCCAACATGGCCACCAGTGGTCAAACCAAGTTTAACATTTAAATCTATGGGAAATGCATACAAAGATAATCTTCTAGAAAACCGCAGAATAGATTTAAACTGAACACATCATTAATATCCTTATAAGTGCTGATCAAGATTGCAGACGGTAGGGAAAAATAGTTAAATGTTGCGCCATATGACATAAACTTTTCTTTGCATAGAAAATTCGATGCAATCTTGATCAGCACTTATAAGGATATTAATGATGTGTTCAGTTTAAATCTATTCTGCGGTTTTCTAGAAGATTATCTTTGTATGCATTTCCCATAGATTTAAATGACCACTGGTGGCCATGTTGGATGACGGATCTACAATGCACCTCTCTTGAGAACCTCTTGTTTAACCTCGCCCATAGATTTTGAGTAATTCTTACAATTTTGATGTGGATGGGTTAAAGTGTCATGTTATTTTATGTCATTTCTTATCAGCATATTTGGGTACCAAATCTCAATGTGATGGTGTAGCATCATTCTGGGCTTTGGGTATTCTAACAGTTTTCTTTCAAATAATTTATTTTACATAATTCTAATGTGCAATTTTCGAAATACTAATGGTTTCCCAACAGCTTAAATTCTTCATGCCATTCATGCATTTATTTCTGTTAGGCACAAGATCCATTATCCCTTCCGAACAGTCCTTATGAACCAGATAACATTGCTGATATTATAATACAAAAAATACCGAAGTTGCATAATTATGAAATGTTACATTAGAATACCTATAAAGAACGAAGTTTTCATTTGTGTTCTAGCAGACCATTTTGCTTCTACCTGTTTATAACTTCTGGATCACAGTGCTTTTGTCTGTACCATTTCAATAGATATTTTAGCTCAGTTTGCTATAGCAGGATAAGATTAATATGTAATTGCTATAAATGTTTAGTTTATATCAGAAACCGTATAATTTCATATGCATTACAGGAAAGCTGAAGTCTAGTAAGTTTGCATGATTTTGTTGTAATCTTGTAAATAAGAATGATACATTATTATGTCTTTGTTGTTTGTACTTTGATATGATTTGAGTTTTTTGTCTTGCAAATTATATTTAAATGTGAAAGCAAAATATAGAATACAAAGTATTACATCGATGACATGTACAAAACATAGTCACGTTTTACTTGTTTGCTAAGGTTCATTTGCAACAAATACAAGTTCAGAAAACTGCTTGCAATATAGCAGCGAATGCAGAATTTTCCCTTAATCATCATATATTAAGAAAACTTTTTTTTTAAAAACAAAAATACATTTTAGTCATATATTGGTATCGTACTATAATGGGCGTCTGTGTCGTTTTTAGACACTTCGTTTTTCCTGAACATTCTTCAGCTCTCATGAAAGATAAGCACAATGTTTCTTTGCACAAAAGATAGGATTGGTTTTGGTTATTCCAATGCCACTTTTTACATCATATTTTTGAACATCATATTTTCTTTCCAAAATAATAAGCCTGAATAATATAAAGAAGATGTGATAGATTTGTTAATTTTATGTCAGATTTGTGTTTGTATAATAGACAATTAGAAATTGTGGAGAATATTTGCAAAGATAAAAACAAAAGTTTCCACAGTCTAAGACAAGCTTTATGGTGTACAAAGGCAAGTAGCTTTAAAGGAAAATATAGCGGATGAGTATCAATTTTTCAAATCTTTCGCCATTTTTTTTTTAATCTGATAGCAACGATTGAGTCTTAAAACTTAAGATTGCTAGTAATTCTTAGCATTTTTTATCCAGATATTGTTTCCTATTTTGTAGATAATTTTCGCAAAACAGATAACAGCTATTAAAAGTAGTTTGGTTAAGTCCAGTTAATAAATAACAAAATACCGAAGTTTCTGTGTAATGAGACGAACCTAGTTTGTATAGTAAATTAAAGTAAAATCTCATTAATATATGTTCTGAAATTTAAAGATATGTCACCCGTTGACAAGCTTAAGGTAGATGGGTACTCCAAATTTTTTTCCATGGATTTTTTTTATTTTTACAGGAAAGGTTCCTTATTATATAAGCATTGAAATAAAAAAATAAAAAAGGGGGGTCACCGTGCGTGTTTTTAAAATAAATGATATAAAAAAAATCAAATATTTCTAATGAATATATAGGGAAAAACAGGTATATTGTTGATTTCTTTAAAACTACTCCATAGATTTTTTTTCTACTTTATTCATGTGTTAGCCCTTTGAACATACTTTCAAAAAATATAAAGAAAAATGGGGGTCACCAACTTTGTTTTCCATAAAATTTATAAAATGTGAATTTTCATAGTGATATCCATGTAAAATATTTTTATCAGATTATCTCCCTTTTTCAAATATTATGTTCCAATTTATTTAATTATCAAGTTACCATACCTCATCTAATTAGATAAAGACATGAAAAATCAAGTCCAAGTATGCCCTTTGCATTTTGTATTATGGATATAATATTGATTAATTTATTACAAATAAAAATATTTGCATATTTAAAAGGCAGATAATACCACAACAACATAAATAAAAAATTCAAAATGGCGTAAGACTACCGATCTACCTTAAGTCCATATTAACTCCAGACAAAATCGTTTTATGAACTGTTTGCACCTTTATAAATATATCATTTGAATGGAAAAATGATCTTCAATGGTCTGAGTGAAATAGAATATTATTGCTGTATGTGTTGAGTGTAGTCTGTTATTTATATTTCACCATCGTCTCATTTTTGGCGCGCCGGGACGAATGTCCGGAGAGCTATTGTCATACCCCCGGTGTCGGCGTCGGCGTTGGCGTCAGCAAAACTTTAACCTGGCTTGTGGAATTGATACCTGAATAGCTAGGATGTTGATATTTGGTATGTGACCTCCTTGTGATAAGAGCTTTCTTCTGGTACCATACTTGTAGACATTTGACCTTGACCTTGCCCTGAGGGCAATTTTTAAAAAAACTTTAATATTGCCTATAGAAGGTAGGCTTTTAGTGGTAGGGTGTTTATATGTAGTATGTAATTTCCTTATGATGAGTGCTTTCTAGTGGTACCATATTTGTAGACATTTTGACCTTGACCTTGCCCTGAGGGCAATTTAAAAAAAAACTTTAACCTTGCCTCTAGAAGGTAGGCTTTTAGTTGTAGGGTGTTCATATTTGGTATGTAACTCCCTTATGATGAGAGCTATTTTCTGGTACCATACTTGTAGACATTTTGACCTTAACCTTGCCCTGGGGGCATTTTGTAAAAAACGTTAACCTTGCCTCTAGAAGGTAGGTCTTTAGTGGTAGGGTGGTTATATTTTGTATGTAACTTTCTTATGGTGAGAGCTTTCTTGTGGTACCATATTTGTAGACATTTTGACCTTGACCTTGCCCTGAGGGCAATTTTTAGAAAACTTTAACTTTGCTTCTAGAATTAAGTTGTTTAGTGGTAAGGTGTTCATATTGGGTATGTGACATTCTTCTGATGATAGCATATTTGTAGACAGTTTGACCTTGACCTTGCCCTGAGGACAATTTTTTGAAAACTTCAACTTTGCTTCTAGAATTAAGTTGTTTTGTGATAGGGTGTTTATATTTGATGTGTGACTTTCTTGAAAGCTTTCTATTACTTTCGAATTTATTGTGCATTGAGGTTACTGGAATCCCCGGCGAGCTATGTTGTCTTATGACAACTCTTGTTGTTTATATATGTGCTTTTTATATTTGCTTGATCGAAAATGGATGTAGTGTGCAAATTAAGATACAGCATAAAATCATATTTGTATAACCAGACGTCGTGAAATAGCAAAATTTCATTAAAACCGTGTTGTTTTGTATTTGAAAAAATGTCCTGAAGTTATTCCTTGTCCGTTTTTTAAATCCTCAGAAATTTCGCTATCTTTTTATATTCCCATTCGGGAAATAATGTCAAATTTTTAGTTTTTTTAAATAACAAGTGTGTCAATTCAGACCTTCTCGTGCAGACATAAAAGTATTCAGAGATCTTTCTAGAAAATTTTGAACAATGTTTATCAATATAGTCCCTGTATAGTCCCCTAAAAAATTTTATTATTGTAATTATCATTGATAACATTCCATGAATAAAACCAGTAGCCAGGTAAGCGATACAGACTCATACGAGGTTCTTGTTATTTCATTTACCCGAAGTCTAAACATTGGTGTATTTTAATATCGTTATTCATTGTAAGATGAAAATAAAGAATGTCAATAAAAGGTATTTGTAGAGACTTTGTCATGTGCATTTACTCCTTATCCCTTCTTGCTTATTAACATTTATTATGCCCGTTTCGTTGTCTGTCCATTCGCCCCTTTGTCCATCCCTACAAATAAAAACACTTGTGTTTAGTGGGGAGGAGCATAATACACAAATACCTTGCACTGAGGCATGACTTCCTCCATTTAAATAATGTTACTATCAGCATTTAACAGGGATGTATTTTAATATCGTAATTACCCAAAACCCTAAATAGGGATGCATAAGTATAGTTATTTATTGTAATTACATTTATTTGAAGGATGGTAGCCGTATTCCTAATCATGGATGTATTTTGATATCGATATTGATTGTAATTACGTTAATTTGATGGATGTATCCCTTCGCCTATAACAGGGATTTGTTATCTGGCTATTCGTTCTAATTACATTTATTTGAAGGATGTTAACTGTAAGAATTTTTATATCGTTTATCGTTGTAATTACATTTATTTGAAGGAATTTTTATATCGTTTATCTTTGTAATTGCATTTATTTTGACATGGGTGTATTTTGATATCGTTAATGATTGATATAGCATTAACTTGAAGGATATTGACGTTATTATGAAATATGGATTTTAACAGCGTTATGCATTATCATTACATTCAGTTTTTAGGTTGTTACCAGAGGCCTCAAACTGAGATGTATATATGTTCCGGACCATAAACGTATTAGTGGATCGCACTCGTGCGGTCCGAACCATATGTGTATTTTATCAAAATACGTATACGGTCGGACCGTACGCGTACGGTTGGGGTAATACAATGCAAATATTAATGATATAATATATTATCTAATTAAACAAAAAAGGTTATATATGTTTCATTAGGATTTCAGCTCGCCCTGAACTGTTTTTGGCTTCTATTAACACTCTGTTTAGTTGAAAAATTGGAAAGACAAAAGTAATTCATATTCCGATTATTTACTGAATACACATCAACACCTGAGGCAGTTATGGCTTTGACGACTTTTTATGCCCCCGCGACGATAAGGCCGGGGGGGGTGCATATTGTTTTACCCTCGTCCGTCCGTCCGTCTTCCGTCCGTCCGTCTGTCCGAGGGGTGGGTACATGGTTTGTCCACTCCACTCCTCCTACAGTCTTTATGCTAGAAAGTTTTTATTTTGCAGATCATTTGTACATATATTGAAGATGTACATGTGATAAGGATTTTAATTTTGGTGCATTTTTGTCAAAAATATACATTGTTGAACTTAGTTATTTTTGGTGATTTTTCATAGAGGGTACATAGTTTGTCCGCGCAACTCCTCCTACAGTTTTAATGCTAGGAAGTTTTTATTTTGCAGATCATTCGTACCTAAATTGAAGATGTGCATGTGGTAAGGATTTTCATTTTGGTTCATTTTTGTCAAAAATATACATTGTTGAACTTAGTCATTTTTTAGTGATTTTGTGATAGAGGGTACATAGTTTGTCCGCGCAACTCCTCCTACAGTTTTGAAGCTAGGAAGGTTTTATTTTGCAGATCATTTGTACCTATATTGAAGATGTGCATGTAGGAAGGTTTATGATTTTGATGCATTTTTGGAAAAAATACACATTGTTGAACTTAGTCATTTATAGGATGAATTATTAATACAGGGTACACAGATTGTCCGAAAAACTCCTCCTAGAGTTTTGAGGCTAGGAAGCTTTAATTTGGCAGTTCATTTGTACCTATATTGAAGATGTGCATGTGGTATGTATTTTGATTTCGGTTAATTTTTTTTTCAAAAATATACATTGCTCAACTTAAAATTTTTTGGCGATTTAGTAATAGAGGGTACATACGGGTAGTTAATCCGTGCAACCTAGAATAACATGTGTTTAGCGGGGACATCATATGTGTCTTACAGACACAAATATTACTAGAAAATCCCAATTTGATTCAACCTTGCGCGGGGGCATGTCATCCACTAGTTTTATTTTAAATCGTATTTTGATCAACAAACGCACACCACAGATACGTACACAGCCTTCTACAGAAATAGAGTTGATGATTAATATGAGACAATATAATAAAAACGACATCAAAATCAAATATGTAAAAATCGCTAAAAGGACCAGTTTTTCTCTTTCTAGTAAATGATGTAATTCTCAGGAGCATGTCATAACAAAACGTGTTAAGGTAAAAACTCAATGGTTTCATGTCTCAGTAATGTCATCCAGAGCTGTCATGTCAGAATGTGCAAGGAGGTTAATACTAGAGTTTGGAGCTTTTCCTATTTAAGGATGGTCACTCCTCAAGTTTGTTATATCAAGGTTTTAAAATCATAATTTTTATCTATAAGAACATCAATCACATATCATTTTAAGCAAAAAATATTAATAGGTGAGTGTGTCCGTTTTTGAGATTTAAGCTCCTGAAGTTTTGGCGAGAAACTGAAGTTCTCTAGACTTTTCATTCACTTTGCATTAAGGCAATAAACATTTCAAGTGCAATGAAGGAATATCAAGAATTTCATCAAATTTTGTCATAACCCTACCAAAGGTGTATGCAGTCATATTTAAAAAAGAAAAGTGTCAAAAGTGGGGGTCATTGTGCAAAATTTTCTAATGCATCATGGTTGATAAGGTAAGAGAGTTCCAAAAGTCGGAGGCAATTTCAAAAACCTGAGGAGTGACCATCCTTAATTTCACAGTATTTTTTCACGTGCTGATAACCGATTTTCATTATTTTCTTATTATACATGTGTGAAATATATTTCATTAAAATGTATTCGAAATTAAAGGGATTTCTCGAGATACCCATACGGTCAGAATACTGAAACAGTCTGGCCCGATCCAGACCGTATGAGTGTACGCATATGGTCCGGACCGTACGCGTACGGTCCAAATACGCCTATGGTATGGAAAATATTTCTTGTAATTACATTAATTGAAAGATGTTAGCCGTAGCCCTAATCAGGGATGTATTTTGATGTCATTATTCATTGAAATTGCATTTATTTGAATGATGTTATCTCTGCCTTCAAGTGGGTTGTATTTAAATAATGCTATTCACTTTAGTTATATTATTGAAGGATAATACCCGTATTCTTAATCAGGGGTGTATGTTGACATCATTTAATGTAATTACACTTATTTGAAGGCTATACCAGGGATGTTTTAATATCAAAATTCATGACAATTATATTTATTTGTTACCCGTATCTGTAAACATCGATGTATTTTAATGTTGTTTTTCATTAGAATAACATTTAGTTAAAGCATGTATCCCTCAGCCGTTAACAGGAATATACTTTGATATTGTTTTCATAATTATTTGCAGGATGCTTTCCTCAAGGTTGTTCAGCATTTAAAACTATTTCTCCTAATATTGATAAGGAAGAAAGTGGTATCAAAGATGATTCAGGAATGCAAGATGTTCAGTATTCAGAGGTAATTGTAACAATACGGGACCTCTCGTCTAACTGAAGGCGGAAACATCGCCTCAAATACCAGTAAGACGGAGTGACTGGATTCTGAACCTATTGAAATAAATATATACCACATAAAAACAAAATATTTATAAAATTGAAGTGTTTACTTATAATTTACCCCCGCTCCGTGGGAGAGGGGGTATCCTGTTTTACCCTTGTCCGTCTGTCCGTACGTCCGCAACAATTTTTCGTCAAGGATTTCTCAGCTTGTGTATTTAGTAATGATTTGATATTTAGTCTGAAGCTTAAGAATGGTGAGATGTACCGTGTCTCCCTTTTTCTGTAACTCATCTACTTCATGTTTGACAATAACTTTGATGTTCCCCATTATAGCCATATATTAAAACTTTTCTTTGAGGATTTCTCAGCTTGTGTATGTAGTAATGATTGGATATTTTGTCTGAAGCATAAGTATGATAAGTTTCAAGTCAATAAATCATCTACTTCCTGTTTGATGATAACTTTGAGTTTTCCCATTATAACCATATATTAAAATTTCGGCCAGGATTTCTCAGGTTGTGTATGTAGTAATGATCTGATATTTGGTCTGAAGCTTTGGAATGATGAGTTTAATGGTGTCTTCTCTTTCAAGTCAATAACTCATCTACTTCCTGTTTGACGATAACTTTGATTTTTCCATTATAGTCATATTTTGAAATTTTTCGTTGAGGATTTTTCAGCTTTATTTGATATTTGGTCTGAAGCTTTAGTAGGGTGATTTGTACTTTATTTCCCTTTTTCAAGTCCCTAACTCATCTACATTCTGTTTGACGATAATTTTGATTTTTTACCATTATTTCTTGAGGATTTATCATTGTGTCCATACTTCTTTTATGTCCACCTTTGTAATGTGTCTGCACCTTTATTGTGTCTCCACACACTTTAATTTGCACTTTCCATAATGATTCAGTGTTCAATAAGGGGGGTATAACTGGCTGCCATTCGGCGACAGCTCTTGTTGTTCCTACATGACAATACTTTAACTAAATTTTAATTGATGAAAAACAATTAAGCAGAAGCGCTACAACAGATTCAATATAAACCATCCTTAGCTGACCAGTGTTCATTAATAAGTGATTCCTCCTCAATGTATTGATGTATTGATTTTTTATACGCCTATCTAATGACGGACGTATTATGGTATACCGATGTCCGATTGTCCGTCCGTCCGTCTGTCTGTCCGTTTCATATGTCGCGCTCTAACTTGACAACCCTTTGGCCAGTTCACTTCAAACTTTGTCGAGGTATTGGATATGATGGCCTCACGATCTGTATACTTTATCGTGAAATTTCCATTTTTCTTGCAAGAGTTATGGGACCTCATTCGTCAATTTTAAGGCAATTTTTTACATGTCGCGCTCTAACTTATCAACCCTTTGGCCAATTCACTTCAAACTTTGTGGAGGTATTGGATATGACGGCCTCACGATCTGTATACTTTTTCGTGAAATTTCCATTTTTCTTGCAAGAGTTATGGGACTTTATTCATCAATTTTAAGGCATTTTTAGCTCGCCGGGACGAATGTCCGGAGAGCTATTGTCATCACCCCGGCGTCGGCGTCAGCAAAACTTTAACCTGGCTTGTGGAATGGAGACCTGAAGAACTAGGATGTTGATATTTGGTATGTGGCATCCTTGTGATGAGAGCTTTCTTTTGGTACCATACTTGTAGACATTTTGACCTTGCCCTTGCCCTTAGAGCAATTTTTAAAAAACTTTAACCTTGCCTCTAGAAGATAGGCTTTTAGTGGTAGGGTGTTCATATTTGGTATGTAACTTCCTTATGATGAGAGCTTTCTAGTGGTGCCATATTTGTAGACATTTTGACCTTGACCTTGCCCTTAAGGCAATTTTTAAAAAACTTTAACCTTGCTTCTAGAAGTTAGGCTTTTAGTGGTAGGGTGTTCATATTGGGTATGTAACTTTCTTATGATGAGACCTTTCTAATGGTACCATATTTGTAGACATTTTGACCTTGACCTTGCCCTTAGGGAAATTTTTAAAAAACCTTTACATTGCCTCTAGAAGATAGGCTTTTAGTGGTAGGGAGTTCATATTTGGTATGTAACTTCCTTATCAGGAAAGCTTTGTAAAGGTACCATATTTGTAGACATTTTGACCTTGACCTTGCCCTTAGGGCAATTTTTGAAAAACTTTAACCTTGCTTCTAGAAGGTAGCCTTTTAGTGGTAGGGTGTTCATATTTGGTATGTAACTTCCTTATGATGAGACCTTTTTAAAGGTACCATATTTAAAGACATTTTGACCTTGATCTTGCCCTTAGGGCAATTTTTAAAAAACTTTAACCTTGCCTCTAGAAGGTAGGCTTTTAGTGGTAGGGAGTTCATATTTGGTATGTAACCTCCTTATGAGGAGGGCTTTCTAAAGGTACCATATTTGTAGACATTTTGACCTTGACCTTGCCCTGAGGGCAATTTGTAAAAACTTTAACTTCACTTCTAGAATTAAGTTGCTTAGTGGTAGGGTGTTCATTTTTGGTATGTGATGTCTCTTGATGAGAGCTTTTTAATGGTACCATATTTGTAGACATTTTGACCTTGACCTTGCCCTGAGGGCAATTTTTTAAAAACTTTTAACTTTGCTTCTAGAATTAAGTTGTTTAGTGATAGGGTGAATAAATTTGATATGTAACTTTCTTGTAAAGAAAGCTTTTTATTACTTTCGAATTTATTGTGCATTGAAGTTACTGGAATCCCCGGCAAGCTATGTTGTCTTCTGACAACTCTTGTTTTACATATCGCGCTCTAACTTGACAACCCTTTCGCCAATTCACTTCAAACTTTGTAGAGGTATTGGATATGATGGCCTCACAATCTGTATACTTTTTCGTGAAATTTCCATTTTTCTTGCAAGAGTTATAGGATTTTATTCGTCAATTTTAAGGCAATTTTTTACATGTCGCGCTCTAACTTGACAACCCCATGGCCAATTCACTTCAAACTTTGTAGAGGTATTGGATGTGATGGCCTCATGATCTGTATACTTTAACGTGAAATTTCGATTTTTCTTGCAAGAGTTAAGGGACTTTGTTTTCAATTTTAAGGCAATTTTTTTACATGTTGCGCTCTAACTGATAAGTACTTTGATCGGCTCACTTTAAACTTTGCAGATTAATTTCTTAAAGAGAAATCAAGCTTAATTAGGCAGTTACAGGTGCTTCTGAATTGAGAACCCCTTACCTAAATCACTTAAAGTTTTGAAGGGTGACCACGGGCGTATCATGCGACTTGGCGCAGCTGTTTATTTTTCATATAGTATCAGAACTTAAATCGGGTTTGAACACGACTCAGAAGTCAGCCACTGCATAGTGTCACATAGAAATATAAATGGCAAGAATTGAATATAAGTACAGCAGGGTGTCCAATATGTAGAAATAGTTAAAATTAGAAGCGATGTTCATGATTGCAGGATGTCAAGTATACAATGAAGGTCACTATAATGATAAATAACAGTTACCTCGGTATTTTGTTATTTGTTACCACTGGGCCGATGCCATTGCTGGTGGACTGTTAGTCCCCGAGGGTATTCACCAGCCCAGTAGCCAGTACTTCGGTGCTGGCCCGAAAACCGATTTTATTTGAAAATTTGCAATATCTAAATTTACGAAATTTTTGTTAAAACCTAAGGAGTATCTCCCTCTTGCATAGCTCTGTCCTTACCTGATTTTGGCATTCCTATTTAGATCGCATTGATAATTTGTTCTCTATCAGCTTTTACACACATTTTAGTTCACGGTTTTCAAAATGTTTTGAGCTTATCTGCACTGATGAGACATAAGTTGTCGAAATTCGCATAATAACAACAACTGTGCCACAAGAACTGAAACTCAGTAAAGCAAACAGTGATTCTTAATACTGCCCTTTTCTCGATCTAAATATCATTATTGACTCTGGTAAAATAAAAACTAAAATCTATGATAATAGGACTGAATACATCGGCAAACGAATACAGAAGCAAGAACCAGAGGAAAGGGGAAATTCTAAAATCATAAATCCAAAATCAAGGCAATTCACAGAAACACGAATTGAGACAGTATGACAAAGACAAAACAAATAAACAAAAATGAACAAGAACGCCACTTAACTAAAACACTCGCAGTGTGAACCCCTATAAAAACTGAGGTATCATCAGGTGCTCCGGAAGGGTAAGCATGATCTGTTCCATGCGTGGCACCGGTCACACTGCCAGTGAAAAGTCCGGTTTTGTCACAGTCGGTGTTAGTCAGTCCGGTAACAAACTATGGATCTACCCAAAGATATCTGTTCTCATTTGTGAAACAGAAACATTGTAATGGTCTGTCAAATCGTGGTGACGACGGTAAAACTTCTGTAGTGACAATTGCAACAGTGACTGAACATACCCTTGATATACAAGTTTTTGAGACAGTAATTTTTCTTGTCGTAAAGTTTTGTTTTCAGACGTCCAGAGTTGTCAATGTAGAGGTATAGGTCCAGGTATGATGCTGATGATGGTGTATCAGTGGTCTCTTTAATTTCGAGTTCATTTGGGTATATAAGATGAAGGTTATCCTTAAATTGAGGATTGTTCAATGAAAGAACATCATCTATATAACGGAAACTGAAATTAAAGGATTTGGCTAGCTTATTGTCTTTTTTNCAGTGAAAAGTCCGGTTTTGTCACAGTCGGTGTTAGTCAGTCCGGTAACAAACTCTGGATCTACCAAAAGATATCTGTTCTCATTTGTGAAACAGAAACATTGTAATGGTCTGTCAAATCATGGTGACGACGGTAAAACTTCTGTAGTGACAATTGCAACAGTGACTGAACATACCCTTGATATACAAGTTTTTGAGACAGTAATTTTGCTTGTCGTAAAGTTTTGTTTTCAGACGTCCAGAGTTGTCAATGTAGAGGTATAGGTCCATGTATGATGCTGATGATGGTGTATCAGTGGTGTCTTTAATTTTGAGTTCATTTGGGTTTATAAGATGAAGGTTATCTTTAAATTAAGGATTGTTCAATGAAAGAACATCATCTATATAACGGAAACTGAAATTAAAGGATTTGACTAGCTTATTTTCATTTTAGCTCACCTGGCTATGCCAGGGTGAGCTTTTGTTATCACTATGCGTCCGTCGTCTGTCCGTCCGTCAACAATTTCAAAAATCTCCTCTGAAACCGCTGGGCCAAATGTAACCAAACTTGACTTGAATCATCACCGGGGTATGGCTTCTCAAAAAGGTGTTCGATTAGTCGGCTGGTCAAACAACATGGCCGTCATTGCTAAAAATAGAACATAGGAGTAAATTGCAGTTTTTGGCTAATAACTCGAAAACCGTTACAGATATCAAAATTCTGACTGGGTTTAAATGATCAGCATGATGAGATCTACCCCCTGTGCAATTTTGAAGAAAATCTGAAAACCCATCACGGAGTTATAGCCCTTTTAAGGGCCCGCATCGAGATGCAGGTGCCCTAAAGTTTTCACTTTGTCCGTCCGTCCATTCGTCCGTCTGTCCGTCAACAATTTTTTTTGGCCGCAGTTATCTGGGCTTTTACATGTGAGAATGAATTCATATTTGGTTTGAAGCTTTTTGATGATGAGTTGTACCGTGTAAGCAATTTTCAGGTTTGCTGTGCCACTACTTCCTGTTTGCCGATACTTTAACTTTTTATTATACCTCTCCTTGGATGAAAATTTTTCGTCAAAGTTTTCTGGGCTTCTACATGTGGGAATGATTTCATATTTGGTCTGAAGCTTCATGATGATGAGTTGTACCGTGTAAGCAATTTTCAGGTTTGCCGTGCTACTACTTCCTGTTTGCCGTACTTAAACTTTTTATTATACAACTCTATGGATGAAAATTTTTCGTCAAAGTTTTCTGGTCTTCTACAACTGGGAATGATATGATATTTAGTCTAAAGCTTCATGATGATGAGTTTTAACGTGTAAGCAAATTTCAGGTTTGCCGTGCCACTACTTCCTGTTTGCCGATACTTTAACTTTTTATTAAACCACTCTATGGATGAAAATTTTTCATCAAAGTTTTCTGGGCTTGTACAGGTGGGAATGAGAGTAGAAAAATCAAGTGTTTAAAACTGTTGCAGTGGTTGAGTTCATTTGAAGATAGATATTCTAATAAGTCTTTTGAGTTTTTTGAGAATCCACATCTGATTCACTCCACTTGTTCATTCCACTGAACCGATTCCAAAATTACTAATTTCACTTTTCTTGACGGGCACGTTTTGCCAATTCCTTACTACAAGTTGTGCATGTCACGACCAGTACGATTCGCATGTATTTGTTTTACTCTTGAATATTTTGATGAGTGTAACCTTACTTCCACGATTACACTTTTACAACAAGGTTACAGATTTCATAAGTTGTTAAATACTTTAAGAAGTTAAACAAAAGATATGAACATTTGATGTATAAGTATCGCATGACTCGCAAACAGCTTATTACAAAAGGTATTTCTCATTCTCGATTTTATGAAATGTAATTGCCAGAAACAGATAAAAAATCCATAAAACTGGGACGTAACTTGCGTTCTTTAAGTAATAGTTTATATCAACGGGATGTTCTACACGAATCTGCTAAATTTGCTTAAGGGTCCAATAATCTGAAGATTTACCAACATACTGGCGTCTCACTGATACTGCCGATTTCTGCGTCGTCGGCGCCTGTGGACAGCATAACTTTGGTTTTAGTGAACAGATCATTTTCAAATTTTGGAATGAGTATTCTTGGCACAAGCATAAGCCCGGGTATTAATTTTCGGGTTCCTGGCCCCGTCCATTTAAGAAGGGACCAAAAGGTGGTAAAATTGGGTATTTTCGTGTCTGTGGACAGCATAACATCGGTTCTACTGGACGGATCATTTTCAAATTTTAGTATGATGTTTCTTAGCACATGCTTAAGCCAAGGATTTAATATCACATTGCTTTCCCCGCCAGTTGCAGAAAAAGGGCCAAAATGTTGTTAAATTTGGTGTTTTCACATATTTGATTGTAGAATCTTTATTATTTATCGGATTTTTGACGGGGTTTCTTTCAGTATACTTCTTAGGAAATTTCCAATCTGTAGCATGCCAACGGATTACACGTGGCAAGTACCATTCATAAGTTAAATGGGCCCAAAGGGTGAATTTCAAAAAAAAAAAATTATTTAAAGTCCAATTTTGATGCAATTTTTTGCAATTGATTCTTCATGAAAAATGCATATGGCGCTGCATCATCAAATTTTTGATAACTTGTTTTTTTTCCGAACTATGAGGGGCCAAACGGGCCAAATTTACAAACTTGCAGATTACCTGAAAATTTATTTTTCATCGGATTTCGATGGGATTTTTTTATTTAGATTCCTCTCATTGTAAGCTTTCAGTGGTATACAACGAATTTGGCATAGCTCTTACCTAGCTCTATGGGATCAATGGGCCAAAAATGCAATTTTTGAAATATGCTAAATCTTTATTTTTCATCAGATTTTGATGGGATTTTTTCTTTGGATATTTCTTGATGTTGGTAGTCACCAGATTTTGCATTTTGTTATCAGTAAGGGATCAAAAGGGTTGATTTTGTCCCTAGTTTCTGTCCAGCTAATTATTGTGTGAAGCTCCTTTTTGTATCCATCTTATTATTGTATCAAGCTCTTTACTGTGTCCACATTCACTTTCAACTACACTTGTTCAAATTTCAGTGGTCGACCTGCTGCGGTCAGGTTATGCTGCGCTCAGCGTAGCCTTTTATTCTTCCGTAGTGTGACATTGTTTTACCAGCAGACTATGTTTCTTTGAGCTAGCCAGTAGTTTAGCAGCAAGCTCTTTTTGACCCATCTTCCTAAATTATGATTCCTTCAGTTAGTAGACTACCTGTATTTGGTTTTATTCGTATGTTCATTATACTGAAAGGGGAGGTTTGGGTACCCAGAATGAAAAAAGGGAGAATACAAACATCTACAAAGGCTGAAAATTACAATTACATGCTACAATTGTCCAGGGAAAACACATGAAAAACACAAATAAGACAAAAGACAAATGTAAACAACGATAGGAACTCGGAACAGCTGGACTTGGTACCGGCACTAGCAAAAGCCAGCGGTAGTCTCAAACTGCTTTATGGGTACCCAAACCTCCCCTTTATCTGTCCCGTATTCCTATAGTTTAATAAACACACGAATAAAATCCAATACAGGTAGACTACTAAGTCCATGACCACAATCTGGGAAGGAGAGCAAAAGACAACACACAATTTTGAAAGATGAGTCAAGGGGTGCTCGCAGCTAATCTGCTGGCTAGATAAAGGAGGCTAGTCTGCTGGTAGAACATTGTCGCACTACGAAAGAAAAATCACTCAAACCTTCACGAAGGGCTTGGTGAAAAGTCTTCATAAATTTCAGTAGACATCGGCAGTATCAGTGAGAGGCCAGTATGTATGTAAAATTTTCAGGTCACTAGATCTCAAAGCTAATTTAACTGATGCAAACTGAATATCTTGTCGAAACCGGTTTAATCATACCGCTAGTTTTGCTAGTGCATTAACAAAGACCGGCTATCCTGAGTTCCTCTCGTTATCTACGTTTCTTTTTTGTCATTTGTATTTTACTGGTGCAGGTCGCTTGTGCTGTGATTGTAGTTTTCGGCAATTGTAGGTGTTTACTGTTATATTGTGTTTGTAATTGTACAGCATGTCAAAATCATTTTGACCTTGACCTTGCCCTAAGGGCAATTTTTAAAAAACTTTAACCTTGCCTCTAGAAGGTAGGCTTTTAATGGTAGGGTGTTCATATTTGGTATGTAACTTCCTTATGATGAGAGCTTTCTTGTGGTACCATATTTGTAAACGTTTTGACCTTGACCTTGCCCTAAGGGCAAATTTTTGAAAAACTTTAACCTTGCTTTTAGAATGTGTGCTTTTAGTGGTTGGGTGTTCATATTGGGTATATAACTTCCTTATGATGAGACCTTTCTAATGGTACCATATTTGTAGACATTTTAACCTTGACCATGCCCTTAGGGCAATTTAAAAAAAACTTTAACCTTGTCTCTAGAAGGTAGGCTTTTAGTTGAGTGTGTTCATATTTGGTATACAACTTGGTGATGACGAGGGCTTTCTTCTGGTACCATACTTGTAGACATTTTGACCTTGACCTTACCCTGAGGACAATTTGTAAAAAAAATTAAACCTTCCTCTAGAAGGTGTGCTTTTAGTGGTAGGGTGTTCATATTTGGTATGTTACTTCCTTCTGACGAGACCTTTCTAGTTGTACCATATTTGTAGACATTTTGACCTTAACCTTGTCCTGAGGGCAATTTTTTAAAAACTTTTAACTTTGCTTCTAGAATTAAGTTGTTTAATGATAGGGTGTTTTTTCTTTTCTGATCATGGATGTAGAAACGTCAACAAACATAAATTAAACTGGCAAAGTGCTCTTACAATCACTTTCATGTGTACAGTATATTCAATTACAATTATCTAAATTTATGTAAATTTTAAAACCTAAGGTTTAACTCCTTCCATTGTAGTTTTGTCCTAGCTATATTTGATATTACTAATTATTCAGATTTTGTTTGGTTTTATGCATTTTAAACATATTTTGAAATTATGGATTTCCTTTGTTTGGGTTCTAGTGCTGCTGATGAGGAATTAATTTCCGAAATGGCCATACAGCTCATTAAAATGATTGCAGTTAGAGTTAACATATGTGTTTTTGTCTCATGTTCACTTACTCCACATCCTTTCATAAAATATTTTCTTATCACTAATGTCTTAAGCTAGTTGACGATAACAACATATACACAAACACAGGGCACTCATCAAGTCGATTTTAAGAAAACTTGGCATTAAATATTATGAGATGCGTGCACTTCAAACAGGTGGTCAGGATTCAAAAAAATGCCTAAATCTGAAAGTATGATAGTAAATGTATATCCATATGTGAAATTCTCCTGCGAACAAGTACACCATAACTGAAATTTATAGAGAGCATACATCTCTCGCACAGGGAACTTTTTACGGACTCAACACTGCAAGAGAGTCAAACATCATTTTGTAATAATATATATTGAATTCATTAAAAGCAGGGTTAGTTGTTGATTTAAGCATATCTATATTAATGCATTGGTGAGATTTTATCCTTTGAGCGATTAGGACTCATCTTTAAGCATCTAGGTTTATAACCAACCATGACAACTTTTTCGTCTTTTCTATCATTTAGAAAATATTTTATGAAAGGATATGGAGTAAGTGAACATGAGACAAAAACACATATGTTAACTCTAACTGCAATCATTTTAATGAGCTGTATAGCCATTTCGGAAATTAATTCCTCATCAGCAGCACTAGAACGCGACAATTGAAATTACCACAGACATATAATATCTCCCACTTCTGAGGTCATTTTTGATAAAAGATGAATAAATTTGGTATCAAGAGAAAGGAAAAAAGCTGAAATGCAAAATATTTCAATCTTATAAGGTAATTTTGTGAAAAATACATAAAACATTCCCCATTTCCTTTCTTTTTTCTATATAAATGTTGTGTCGCGACAATTGAAATAAGCAC
>MJUU01041464.1:291694-302792 GCA_002080025.1 Modiolus philippinarum
TTTTTTGGTGATTTAGTAATAGAGGGTACATACCAGTAGTTAATCTGTGCAACCTAGAATAATATGTGTTTAGCGGGGGCATCATATGTGTCTTAAAGACACAAATGTTACTAGAAAATCCCAATTTGATTCAACCTTGCGCTGGGGCATGTCATCATCTAGTTTTTACTTAACCTTATCGTCGTTCAGCATGTATCATTGTTGTTTTGTGTGTCTGTTCGTCTGTTGCTCTCTGCAATATTGATGAATTGAAATGTTCCCCAATATGTGCCGGCATGGTGCTCTTGTTTGTTATAAAATTATTTAAAAAACTTGAAAGTAGAATTGATTCACTGTAGATATAATCACCTGTATATTTATTTGCCATATAAGATTTTGTTTTCAGGAAACAATGGTAGAATATCTAGAGAAAGCAGCACGTTCATTAGAATTAGCAGAAAGATATGAATTGTTGGGAGAAATTTACAAACTTGTAATACCAATCTATGAATTCAACAGAGATTTTGAGGTAAATAAGTTACAGCTATTGCAGTCATGTTGGATGGGGGTAGATTTCCTTGAAAGTAAAGAAAAATGTATAAAAGTACGGGTAAGCATGTGTATTTCTCCGAAAATTTGGTCATCAAGTCATTTTCTGTTTTCCATTTTTAGCTCACCTGGCCTTAAAGGCCATATGAGCTTTTGCCATCACTTGGCGTCCGTCGTCCGTCCGTAAACTTTTCACTTTTTTGCTATCTCCTCAGAAACAACTGGACCAAATTGAACCAAACTTTACAGGAATGATGTATGGAAGGTCCTTTACTTAGTTTGCCGAAATTTTTCCGATCCGCCAAAAAACATGGCCGCCGGCGCTGAACTTAGGTTTAACATTGGACCCTATGGTAAAAACCATATATTTGCCATCTCCTCTAAAGCTACTGAAGCTTTACAGGAATGATGTATGGAAGGTCCTTCATGTAAATTACCGAAATTTTTCTGATCCACTAAAAAACATGGCCGCCAGCGCAGAACATAGTTTAACATAGGACCCTACGGGAAAAGCATATATTTGCTATCTCCTCTGAAGCTACTGAAGCAAATTAAACCAAACTTTACAGGAATGATGTATGGAAGGTCTTTTATTTAGATTGCCGAATTTTTTCCGATCCTATAAAAAACATGGCCGCCAGCGCAGAACTTAGGTTTAACATTGGACCCTATGGGAAAAAGCATATATTTGCTGTCTCCTCTGAAGCTACTGAAGCAAATTGAACCAAACTTTACAGGAATGATGTATGTAAGGTCATTTATGTAGATTGCCGAAATTTTTCTGATCCACTAAAAAACATGGCCGTCAGCGCTGAACTTGGGTTAAACATTGGACTCAATGGGAAAAAGCATATATTTGTTGTCTCCTCTGAAGCTACTGAAGCAAATTGAACCAAACAGGAATGATGTATGGGAGGTCCTTTATGTAGTTTGCCGATATTTTTCCGATCCCCTTAAAACATGGCAGCCAGCGCAGAATATAGTAAACATGGGACCTTATGGAAAAAGCATATCTACTGAAGCAAATTGAACCAAATGTTACAGGAATATTGTATGGAAGGTCTCTATTTAGATTGTCGAAACTTTTCCCATCCGCTAAAAAACATGGGCAGCCGTCGCAAGACATAGTTTAACATTGGACCCTATGGGAAAAGCATATATTTGGCATCTCATCTCCAAACTTTACAGGAATGATGTAGGGATCGAAGGTCCTTCACATAGATTGCCGAAAATTTTCTGATCCAATAAAAAAATATGGCACCAGCACGAAACATAGTTAAGAGGAATGATGTACGTAAGTTACTTTACTAAAATTCCTAATTTCATTTCAATTTGACAAAAAACGTGGAATCCAATGCAAAACATGGTTTATCATTGGAGCCAGGTATGAGATAACCATCCTTTTCATCATCTTCTCTGAAATGAATCAATCAATTTAACTAAATGTAAAAAGGGTACTTTGAAAAAAAAATTATTCATTTCAATAGGATCAGACAAAAAACATGGGTTCTAATGGAGACCATAGCTAAACATCTGACCTCATCTGTTTTGGTCATGCATGGCATAAAAGCATTTTGTCAGGTGAGCGGTACATGCTCAGTCTCTGAGCCTCTGGTTGTCTTTTTTGCACTGATGTCTTGATTTTTGTTTCCTTTTCAACCTATTGTTGATATTTTGACTTTCAAATTTTCCAATTTAGCTTTTTGCTTTGATTCTTTTGCTGATGAATAACTTGAGAAGCAATGTCTCTTATGGTCATTTGTTAATAGAAAATCTTTTCCCATTTGTTTGTTCCCCATACATTTTTGGGCTGTTAAGCACTATACTGTTGCTCAGGGTACAGACAGAGATGGCCGGACAGACATACCTAGAAGACATCACATATACACATAAACGTACTTAATGTCTGGGTGTAGTTTGTAAGAAACTAATCATCAAATACAAGTTATTTCATTTTTGAAAATGCTCTAACTGAAAGTTTGTGTAGTTCAAACAAATGCAGCGTGAAAATGTAGCCTCATTTGACATTTGTAATTTACGATTTGGTTCATCCATAAAAAATTCCCGTGGTACGCTATAATTTTTACAAATTTTTATGAATGGAAACATAGTAACAACTACTATCACTTTTGTAACTCGTAAGGGTGAAGGCATCTCTCAGTAAATGACTTGAATGATTTATAATATTTTATTGTTTATATCGTCTTATCTATTTTAAAAAGGTTTAAATCATCCCCAATCATCGTATTCATTTCCTTCTCTTTCAATGTTTACTTTTTTCTCGACAGGTGCGAGCGCATTGGCAAACTTAGGTCTCACTAATTACCGACAAGCCCTTATGAAATAAATTTAAAAATAATTTCTCTATGTATCCTTTGAATTTAGAATATAATTATAATGCAACTATCATAAATGAAGTGTTACAGTCTTAAACTATTTGGATGCCAAACTACATGTAGATATTGACCGGCATCTCTATGCAGGCGTAATGGCAAACTTCTCTGATTTGAGACAATGGAGGAAATTGTTCGCTTGCTGACTTTTCATCACTTGCAGTGTTTTCTTCTTTAGTTGCAATTCATTTTGTACCGATTATTCAGCTTGTGATTAAACGAGAGGGAAATTCTGGCAGGGTTCTGGCGGTGGATAAATCAGGTCATAACGGCCCTTTTGGGGTTTAAAGTCAGAGGTGCATTTGATATTGTCTGTCTCCGATAGAGGCATTGATAGAAACAAATGTTTGTGACTGATTCTTACAGAAACTGATCACTTTTACAAAGGCAAAGTGTGCTACCCTGCATCTCTCGCCATGTGCATCCTAGTGCTAAAAGTGAGTCAACTTTACAAATATCCCTATACATTTTATGTATAGGAGAAATTCTTGCAAGGAATACGTTAAGATAGATGCTGCCGATCTAGCCAATTGTAAAAAAGTCATGTTAGGGGACGACCATCTGATTTTCAGGGGGACTTTGACGATTTTCCCTAAAAATAATAATTTTTTATGTCCATCTCGAACAATTTATTAGTTTTCACCAAATGTCACATCAAATTATTTATTTTTATTTACAATAAAAATTTACTCTTTAAATCAAAATCAATCTATTTATTTTCACTTGCACCAAGATTAAATTATTTACATGTACAAATACCCTTGATTTGCAATTGCATTGTCATTTTCAAAATTATTTTCTCAGAAATTCAAGATTTGAATTTTTTTTCTCTTGATTCTAGATCAGATTCCCTCCTACCCTACCTCAAATGTTTTCTGACATAAAGAAGTGTTTTCATTTCAACGATAAAATGCTAAACAGCTCTCCAGCGTTCAGTGTTTTGATTATGTTAATATTTGTGTTGTGGAACTTGAACACGTCATTCCTTTGCCATTAATGACCTGCGCAGTATGATGCTCATTCTAACACACAAAGTGGCGAGATATTATGCTATATCCTTTCTAATCTTTGTTTGTTCATTCATCCTTCCCAAAATGTTTTCGACTGATACTATACGAATGACTGGACATATTCTCTTGATATACATTTGGAAATTTATGAAGATTACGTAGATCAAAACTAATGCCAATTTAGCGTTCAGAGATGCCATGTGAGCTATTGCCATAAGTTGACGTCCGGTGTCGTCGTATGTGTCGTCGGCGTTAATTTTTTTCAAAGATCTGCTCTGAAACTGCTGATTCAACATTTACAACACTTTTCATGTGTCATCATCAAGGTAGCGACTCTCAAGTTTGTGATTTTTATGTCCGAAGACCGAACAACATAGCCGCTGTTAAAAAAAGAACAAAGGAGTAAACTCATGATTTTTGAAAATAACTCGAAAACCATTAAAGATGTCAAAAAATCTGAAATAGTGTAAAAATGTTCAGCATAATGAGATCTACTTACCCTGAAAGTGTGAAGAGAAATCCGAAAACCCGTCTTGGAGTTATTGCCTTGCTTTTCCGTAAAATTTTCGGGTTTTTTTTTTTTCCTTTTCATCAAATAAATGATAGAAGATAGGTATAAATTTTTAATTACTTAAATGTGAAGCATGGTAAGATCGATCTACCTATCCTGCAATTCTGAAGAAAATATGATTACCCATATAGGTGTTATCACCCTTTTTGAATTTTTACGATATTGTTTTGTTTTGACATATATTTCAAAACCATTTGAGAAAGAAGTCAATTCAAATGAGAAAAAATGTTAAGCAAAGTAAGACTTACCTATCCTGTAATTTTAAAGAAAATGTGATAACCTATTTAGGAGTTATTGCATTTTTTCATTGGATGTTCACGATTTTGTATGCTTTGACTTATATTTCAAAAACTATTGGAAAAGGGGCTACAGTTTTATCTGTGAAAATGTTCAGCTGGTTGAAGAATATAATTTCAACATATGTCCAGCAGGTGCGCAGTTATTCAATGGCCACCTATGGGGAACACAGTTTAACATAGGTCCCTATGAGAAATGGATTCAAAGATCTTCTTTTCTGAAATCATATCAAATTTGAATCAAACTTGGTCACAATAGACCTTGGGTGGTCCCCTTTAAATATTTTATTGTCCCCCATTCTAGATGGCCGCCAGCAAAGTTTAACATAGGGACCCTATGGGAAATGTATTCTAAGATCATCTCATCTGAAACTTCTCAAACAATTTTGATTAAATTTTAACATAATAGTCCCTTTAAAGATTGTTGTTTTTATGTTGACACCTCATCCAAGATGGCCACCAGCAGGGGACATAGTCTAACATTCGTCCCTATTGTAAATACATTCAAAATCTCCTCCTCTGGAACTATGTTAACAATTTTAAACAAATTTGATCATTATATTTTTTGGGTGGCCAACTGTAAAATTGGTGATTTTCTTTAATGTTCCTATCTAATCCAAGATGGCCACTTACAGGGAACATCGTTAAACATAGGACCCCATCAGAAGCGTATTCAGAGATCTTCTCCAAAATAGCTTGAATAATTTTAACCAATGTTTATCAAAATAGTCCTTGGGTAGTCGCCTTAAAAGTTTGTGATTATTGTAATTATCTTCGATAACATTCCATGAATAAAACCAGTAGCCCGATGATCAATACAGGCTCATGTGAGCCCATATTCTGTTCAAAGGTCCCCTGAAAATGTTTCAAATTTTACCAAAAGTTTATGTACAAAATTGCATTCACTCAGTCACTTTTTGACACAAAATTCATTCCATCGATTATTTCTTCAAAGGTGGTTTTAGAGTTATTCCATTTCAAAATTTGATTTTTCTTTTATTAATTTGGGGTTTGATTACACGAGGTCTTAATTCTTTATGTAAGTTACTTACCCTGAAATCGAGCCCAGTACTATTTTTGGCTCAAAGGGGAAAGTGGGATGATATTGCCCCTAAAAAAAACACAAACCAAAGACAAGAGACAAACATAACTAAATACCGAAGTTACTGTGAATTTAAATTCTGCATATGCGCATTTCGACAACTTGTGTCTCTTCAGTGCAGATAAAATCTAAACGTTTGGAAGACAATAAACTCAAATAACGATATGATCACGGGATAGCCGGACTTTGTACCGGCACTAGCAAAAGCCAGTGGTAGGGTTAAACTGGTATATGGTTACCTACACCTCCCCTTTCTCTATCCCGTTTTCCTATAGTATAATAAACATTCGAATAAAATCCAACACAGGTACATTTGTAGGTTTTTTGCCAATGTTACAAAATGTAAAAAGGGTTGCAACTGCTCAGAGTATGGGCGAAGAAAAGAAAATCTGTTGTATCCTTAACCCTGCCATCGATCACTCGTTTGGCCCATCATATAAGAAAAACAGTGATTTTTTATCTGTCTATTGATTATAAATATGTTAAATGGGGTATTGATTGAAAATCATATTACAAATTTTAATTTATTACTCAACCACGTTGTTTGTTTTCAAATGCAACTCAACATGCATCTTCATGCAAAATTTGGTGACCATACCCTTCATAGTTATGTAGATAAACCACTTAATGTGGACGAAGACGGGGACATACACGCGAACGCTGACGCCGTTGGTACTTTAATATATCCCCTCAACTTCATATGAGACAACTGAAATGCACCCACAACGAATTTGAGATCATTCGGCTTTCGTAGAAATGGCTCTGTTTAATGGACGAAAAAATTAACGAAAAAGTTGAAATTCTTGCTTGCGTACATTGTACGTGTCAAAATTTACACGAATGCACCATGATGAGTTAATACCGTGTAACTATAGGAAAATAGAAAAGAAGTCATGTTCCTTGCGTGCAAAAAACTTTTTGATGTGTTTGATTAAAATACAAATAGGAGTAAGTGAGAACCGAACTGTCAGTCAAGAAATGAATAATCCAAGGACCATGGAAACATCAGAAACACCAAGAAACAAATACATCACAAGAGTATTACACGATGACACTGATACACAGATGAAAAACACGGACCCAAAGAAAAACCTAGGGTGAAATCAGGGTAGAGTAAGCATCTATTGTTCTTATAAGACACCCGTCCATTAGAACATGTCAATTCCGACAGTAAATTCAAATCAAGAAGAGGTAAATTAGTAGCTTATGAAAGTAGATCTGACACATAAAGGACTATATCTAATGTCATTTATCACTGCTCCATTCTTGTTGGAATGCCTACTTTCAGCAGAACTGGGATCAATCTGAGTTAAAAAAAAAAAACTTAGTCAAAACAAGGTTATGGGAACAGGTAGTACATAAACCATGATAAGCAAATAAAACTTAGCATCAATGAAAATCACAACTAAGTTGAAGAAGCAAACTTTATCAATTAAAACAAGGAAAAAGGCCCGAGGAAAAAGGCGTTCATTTTCAGTTTCAATTTGGTGGAGTACTAATATTTCAAAGACTAAATGCGAAACAGCTCCTTGATTTTTTTTTTCGTCCCGAAAAAAAGAAGGTTGATGGTCTTTAATTCTGTCTGTTCTATCACTTTAATGACAAGCTTTAAACATTGAGAATATCTTTTGAAAGACAAGAAACAGGCTTTGCTTTGCTATATGTTTTCCTTGTGTTAAGCCGTTTAAATTTTTATCAGATTATTTTACCTAGGGACATGGCTCTTTATATGTGATATTGTCTTTTTTGGCTAAAAATAGATATATTGATTGGTCAAAGGGATTCGAAAAGTTGAAGTTTAAAATTTATTGTATCTTTAAAAAGCTAGTGATAGGTCTTACGTGTATTATATGTTTATTTCTTGTGATTAGGTTTTTTGGTTGAGAATGTATTAATACTTATTAATTTTTCTCCTGAATATTTAATGTGATCGACAACTTACCCCTCCAGAAAGGCAGCATTAGAAAAGCAATAGTTTTAAAAGTTGTAATTTCATACTTGAGGTTAAATTTAATGAAAGCAATCTAATATTTATGTTGCAATGTCATTGTAGCGTAACCTTTTTCAGAAACAAGGAATGGCATTGTGGGAAAATGACAATGGATATCCTTGGAATTTTGAGAGAAAAAATCATTAATATAAGGTATTAATATAAGCAGAGTTTTCCAGGCGCGAAAAAATCACCATTTGATATTGCTCATTGTTTTAGAAGTATGTGGAGTAATATACTTAAGATTGTATGTAAATTGATTTATATTTTTGGATATAATGCCACTATATATTTCCCGGTGTAGTTAGTCTGTGTCTTAGGCCATACAAAATTAATTAACTGGTTCTCAGGCCATTTTTCATTTAAAATGATGAGGGAGGGAGGTGATTTTTTTATCTTTTTATTTGCAAAAAAATAGATGAAGCAGCTTTTTACATTGTAAAACCACCAAAAATTTAGTGAGGGAGGTGATTTTTTATTTTTATTTTATTGAAATGGCAAAAAATAGGGTCAATGAGGGGCTTTTTTCAAGCCTCAAACTAGATGAGGGAGGGCCTGTGAACCAATGAATTATTTTTTTATGGCCTTAGACTTTATATTTGTAGTTTGATTTGATCTTCAGTGTATTTCAAAGACCGTATTTGTGTACTTTATGATTAACAATGTTATTTTCAGAGGTTATCAGCTTGTTATTCCAGTTTATCACAAGCCTATACAAGAGCTGGTGAAGTTAGCATTTCCGGAAAAAGACTGCTTGGTAAATACTTCCGAGTAGGATTTTATGGGGTAAGGACATTATTACAGTTATAAATATTTTCTTATATTTTTTGAGTGCTGTGATTTGTTCAAACCTGGTCACATGATCATTTTTATTTCTAAGTGTTGTTAATAAAAAAACAAATTGACTAAACATATTGACCTCGTACTTATACATCATATTAAATAATGATTGAAAGCCGAATTAATTTTTGCATTGACCTTGTAATAAAAATGATAAAAAAAAGAATATTTTGATATTGGTTACAGCAATGGAAATGTTTAACATTCCTACCACACGCACACAATTGACACGATGAACGCACACGGTTCACACGATGAGCGCACATGATTCGCACGATGAATGATACAGAAAGTTCTCAATCGTGTATCATGTACCGTGTAACGTGCACTGTATCGGTTAAATAATCTTATATATTTTCATAAAAAGAACTCGAAATGAAAAATATCAGCGTGCAATAAAAGTCGAGATATTTTAAATTTCACAGTATAATTAAAATTGTAATTAAGTCGCCCAAACGAAGTTTGGCGACTTATTGTTTTTGCTCCGTTTCTTTATAAGGTCTTTCACCACATGTGAAAGACCTTATTGTATTTCTTCTGATTATTATTATTATTCTTTCTTTTTTTCCGCGGGGTCTTCCGGAAAAGTGTCGCAACATATCAATTCGATACTTAGTAGTATTAATCGACTAAGTGAGGGGTCGAAGCCACTGACCCTGTGAAACCGATCTATTTTTAGTAACGGAGTTATCTCCCCGAAGACCGAAAACCTTGTTATCATGTTTGCACAATAAACGTAACCGGTATCAAAATTCTGATGTGGGGAAAATGTCGCAATAATCCTAAGGATGATTTGTCATGCAAAAAAATTTTTTTGGGGCGCGACCACGGTTACGCGTTTTTGACCCCTAAATATGCAAATTTCTCAAAGTTATCTGATTTGCATGAAATTTGGTTTCCAGGTAGCTTTAATGACCCTGATTACTTATGTGGAGTCCAAAAAAATTTTTGTCCGCCATTTTCAAAATGGCCGCCATTCGAAATTTTGTTATCGCGATATCTCGGAAACGATAAAAAATTTTGAAAAACATTGTGTTGCAAAAATACTCCTGTCATAAAGATCTACATTTTTGGTTGTTCAAAAAAAAAATTTCGTCCGCCATTTTCAAAATGGCCGCCATTCGAAATTTTGTTATCGCGATATCTCGGAAACAATAAAAAATTTATGAAAACATTGTGTTGCAAAAATACTTCTCTCATTACGATCTAAACTTTTGTTCACATAACTTTTTTGACCAAAATAGAAAACGAAAACAAACTCTTACATGTAATCATGGTGAAAACTGGTGAAAGACCTTGCAATTGTTCTCGGAACAATTGACCCTTTAATTAAGTCTCCCAAACGAAGTTTGTGGAGACTTATTGTTTTTGCTGCGTTTCTTATTAAGTCTCCCAAACAAAGTTTGGGGAGACTTATTGTTTTTGCTCTGTTTCTTATTATTATGTCGCCCCAGACGTAGTTGGGGAGACATATTGTTATTGTTCCGTTTCTTTGTTATTATTATTGTTTTTTTTTTTATTATTATTTTACTTCCAATATTTTTTGTCCACGCGAGTTCTCAGAGTTCCCTGAACAGAATCACTTGAAACTTGGCACACAGTTGGAACACCATGTAAAGTTATGCCTAACGGGGAAAAATTTTTCAAAATGGCCGCCATTTCCAAGATGGCCGCCATTATACGTCAAAATTTCAACTTAGTCCGATTTCAACGAAAATTGATTTCTAGGTAGATTTTGACGCTGCGAACAAGATTGAATCATCGATTTGGCTGCCAGGGGCGACATCAGCTATTGCTTGCAATTGCAAATCTAGTTATTATTATTATTATTCTTCCGCTTTCCCTACTTTCCGCACAAATATTTGTCCGGAATTTTTCTCAGTGATTTTAAGAGCTAGGGTATTGAAACTTGGTAGGAAGTTGGAACCCCATGTGGAATTGTGCCTTTGACCTCCGGAATTTTCAAAATGGCGCCCGTTGCCATGGAAACGGAAAAAAGGCGGGAAAATTCAAAGTGCTCCAAATTGGATGAAAATTGATAGGAAGGTTGCCTAGCATGCATAGAATTGATTTTTGGTCATAAAAATTTCAAAATGGCGCCCTTTGCCATGGAAACCGAAAAAAGGCTGGAAAATTAAAAGTGCTCTGATTTGGATGAAAATCGACACAGAGGTTGCCGATGAGGTGTGGAATTAAATTCTGGTGTCAAAATTTCCAAAATGTCTACCGTTGCCATGGAAATCGAAAAAAGGCGGGAAAATTAAAAGTGCTCCGATTTGTATGAAAATCGATACAGACGTTGCCTATGATGTCTAGAATTAAATTCTGGTGTCAGAATTTCCAAAATGGCGACCGTTGCCATGGAAAC
>MJUU01041464.1:303432-347511 GCA_002080025.1 Modiolus philippinarum
TTATTATTATTATTATTATTATTCCTCTCTTTCTTCCGTCACTGAACTTGTCCCACCTGGTTCTCAAAGACCATTGGTCCAATCTTCACCAAACTTCATAGGAACATGGAACCCCATCCCAAGATGTGCACTTCGGTCTTGGAATTTTCAAAATGTGCCGTTGCCATGGAAACTGAAAAAAGGCGGGAAAATCAAAAGTGCTCCAAATTGCATGAAAATTTACAGGAAGATTGTGTATGAAGGGTAGATCATATTTTGAGGTAAAAAAAAATTCAAAATGGCGGCCGTTGCCATGGAAACTGAAAAAAGGCGGGAAAATTAAAAGTGCTCCAAATCGCATGAAATTTGACAGGAAGGTTTTGTATGAAGTGTAGAACATATTTTTAGAATAAAACAATTGTTAGGATGGCGATCCATGGGAGGTTTGGGTGACTTTTGTGTTTCGCTTTGCGAACACAGTTATTACTTGTTTACAATGTGATACATATAGATAAAACCATGCACTGTTAATTTTGACAAAAGAAAATAGTCGGTTTTCCATATGAAAACGCATTTGTGACATTAGTGTTACAAACTTTCTCCGGGGAATTGTCTCCACTGTTGCCGTAACAATATCAGAGTAGGGTCGACAAAAACTTGTAATGTTGTAATTTTGTCAGAAAAATAAATAAATAAATAAACAATTTTTAATCAAAAACTGATGTTAGTCAAATAAAAAGTCCTGAAATATACCGTAGTAATGAACCTAAGAAAAGATGCATTACTTTTAAATTACATTTACACAATTCCGAAACTTTCTATAATTTCACCATAAAGAAAGGGCACAATGTCCTATTCTAATTTATACCAGTGTCCACAATACTAAAACTTGCTACAATTTAACCATAAATATAAAAGAAAGGGCACTTTTTCTATGTTTTATATTATATGGATGTCTGCAATATTAACACTTCATAGAATTTAACCATTGATAGTTATAAAAGAAAAGGGCACTTTTTCTCTATTTTACAGCATAACAGTGTTTGCAATACTAAAACTTTCTATAATAAAACCATAAATATAAAAAAGGGCATTTTTTCTCTATTTTATATTATTCTGGAGTCCGCAATACCATAAGTTGATGGAATTTAACCATAAATATAAAAGAAAGCGCACTTTTTCTCTATTTTATATTGTACTGGTGTCCCCAATACTGAAACTTAATATAATTAAACCATAAATATGAAAGAAAGGGCACTTTTTCTCTATTTAATATTATTACAGTGTCTGCAATACTAAAACCTTATATAATTCAAACATAAATATAAAAGAAAGGGCACTTTTTCTACATTTTATATTATACCTGTGTGTGCAATACTAAAACTTATATAATTTGACCATATATATTAAAGATGTTATATCAATATCCGCAATACCAAAACTTCATATAATTTAACAATAAATATAAAAGAAAGGACACCTTTTCTCTATTTTATATTATACTGGTGTCCACAATACTAAGACTTGATATAATTCAACCATAAATATAAAAGAAAGGGCATTTATTCCCTATATTATATTATACCGGTGTACGCAATACTAAAACTTGATAGAATTTAACCATAAATATAAAAGAAAGGGCACTTTTTCTAAATTTTACATAAAACTGGTGTCTGCAATACTAAAACTTGATATAATTTAACCATAAATGGACAAGAAAGGGTTTTTTTCTCTATTTTATATTATACCGGTATATGCAATACTATAACTTGACAGGATTTAACCATAATTATAAAAGAAAGGGCACATACGCCCGTCGAAAGACGGACGTATTATGGTATACCCTCCGTCGGTCCGTCATTCTTTCCGTCTGGCCATTAACTTTTTGGTTTCCGGAGATTTTTTCTGTAACCGCTTGACATATTGATTACATATTTGGTATATGAGTATATCTAGGTGAGATACAGATCAAGTTCGAATTTTGTACAGAGTTATTTCCCTTAGACTTGGTGAAATTTTGAATAAGATAGGTTTCTGGAGTTTTATTTTTTAACAGCTTGACATATTGATTTGATATTTGGTATATGAGTGTATATAGTTTAGATACAGATCTAGTTTTAGTTTAGTCCTGATTGGTTGATTGTGTACGGAGTTACAGCCCTTGGATATAGTAATTTTTTTAAAAAACACCAGTTTCTCCACCTCTTCTTAGCAATGCCTTAATATGTTGATTTGATATATAGTATTTGATTGTATGTTTAAAAATTACTTATTAAGTTTAAATTTGGTTCCTGTTGAATGATTTTTGTGGACTTTTACGGCCTTTGGACTTCATATTTTTTTTATAATAAATTTTTTTGCACCTTTCTATGCCTTAACTTTTCATATTAGTTTGATATTTGTTAATTGTTACATTTTGGTAAGGCATATAAAAAATAAAAATAAAAATATAAAAATAAAATAAAATAAAATATAAAAGAAAGGGCACTTTTTCTTTATTTTATATTATACTTGTGTCCAAAGTACTAAAACTTGATATAATTGAACCATAAATATAAAAGAAAGGGCACTTTTTCTCTATTCTATATTATACCGGCGTAGGCAATACTAAAACTTGATAGAATTTGACCAAAAATATTGAACAAAGGGCACTTTTTCTCTATTTTATATACAACTGGTGTCTGCAATATTGAACTTTCATATAATTTAACCATAAATATAAAAGAAAAGGCACCTTTTCTCTATTTTATATTGTACTGGTGTCCACAATACTAAAACTTGATATAATTTAACCATAAATATAGAAGAAAAAACACCTTTTCTCTACTTTATATTATACCAGTGTCCAATATATTAAAACTTGATAGAATTAAACCATAAGTATAAAAGAAAGGGCACTTTTTCTCCATTTCATATTATACCGGTGTCAGCAATACTAAAACTTAATATAATTCAACCATAAATATAAAAGAAAGGGCACTTTTTGTCCATTTAATATCATTACAGTGTCCACAATACTAAAACTTTATATAATTGAAACATAAATAAAAAAGAAAGGGTACTTTTTCTTTATTTTGTATTATACCAGTATCGACAATACCAGAATTACATATAATTTAACCATAAATATAAAAGAAAGGGCACCTTTTCTCTATTTCATATTAAACCGGGGTCTGCAATACTAAAATGTCATATTATTTAACCATGAATATAAAGGAAGGGACAGTTTTTCTCTATTTTATATTTTACCGGTGTCCGCAATACTAAAACTTGATATAATTTAACCATAATTATAAAAGAAAGGGCACCTTTTCTCTATTTTATTTTAAACCGGGGTCTGCAATACTAAAATGTCATAGAATTTAACCATGAATATAAAGGAAGGGACAGTTTTTCTTTATTTTATATTATACCGGTGTCTGGAATACTAAAACTTCCTATGATTTAACAAAAGATATAATAAGTCCATCTGATTAGACTTTTATTGTTCTACTGTATTGAACAGCCTGATATAGCTGCATTGTTAAAATTGAACTTAGTTGATTAAATAAAGGTTTGTGTTCCTAAACAATAAATGTTTTGTGACAAAAAATCGCCAGTGATATTTAATCGGATGATATTTTTATTTCTTCTTGTAAAATCGGCGGTTGTAAAAAAGGTATATTACGTGTTGTGCAGAAAACTGGTAAATCTATCTATAAGATGCGAAATTTAAATGAAACGAGTAAACGCACGCCACACGATACACGCAATGAACGTTACACGATACACGATGAAGGCACACGATTTACACAATGAACGCAAACGGTCTACATGATGAACGCACACGATTCACACGATGGGCGCTATTTTGGGAAGGTTGAACGTTTCCATCGCTGTAGTCTAGTTTATTTTTTGGAAGTAGTTGAAGTTTTATGACTCTTAATGGAACCAAGGGAGTATAACATACAAGTGCAAAGAATACCTACTGTGGTCAAAAACTTAATTATCAAAAACTAATCTGTCGATTTTAAACAATATGTGTCTTTTTCTAGTTCTACAGGTTAGAATTATACTATTTATTAAGAATGTTAGTTTCATGTCGTTATGTTGAAATGTGGAGAAAATTTATTTCTCCAAGTAGCTGGAAATAAAATTTTAAAAAATGGAAAACAATTGTAGCCTGTTGAATTCGATAGATGCAGAAATTTATTGAAATGAGAAAAAGTTTATTGACACTCCGAATTCGTCCTCAGTCAAAATTCTTTTCTTATGTCGATAAATGTCTGCTATTACCACATCAATAATTGTATATTGTATTTTGGACTTAAAAGTAGACGTTATACCTGTTGTGAACCAACCCATATTGCCCACCGATATTTATAATTGGGGCAGTTCATGCTTACCCTTTCGAAACACCTGATAATACCTCAAGTTTTTGTATGGGTTCACACTGCTAGTGCTTAAGGTTTGTGGCGTTCCTGTTCACATTTTTAACCGGGTTTTCCATTGGAAAAATCCGGTTATTAAAATGGGGAAAATGGCGGGCGGGCGGTCGGCTGCCAAATGGGTACATCATTTGTCCGGAGCAAATCTACTACAGTATTTGGGACAGGAAGTTTTTATTTTGCAGATCAATTGTATATATACCAAAGGTGTGCATGGTACTTTGATTTTTTATTTGTGATAATTTATGTCCAAAATATCAGTTGTTGAACTTAGTCATTTTTACGTCAATTTTTTAACAATAGGGTACCCCCTTTGTCCTGAGCAAATCTCCTACGGTATTTGAGACAGGAAATTTTTATTTTTCAGATAAATTGTACATATATCAATGGTGTGCATGGTACTTTTATTTTGATTTTTGTCTCCCCCGCGAAGAAAATCGCGGAAAGCGAGACATAGGCGTGCAAAGTATGACAGCGATGGCGACGGCGGCGTAAACTCAAGTTTTTATATAGAAGCCTTTGATGTAGGAACTTTATATTTGGTCCATAGGTAGCTTACGGCGAACCCTATCTGTCGGACCAAAAATTATCTTACCTTGATCTATATTTCGCGGTCCAGTGACCAGGTTAAGTTTTTTTTTGCTTAAGTCCATTTCTCAATAACTACAAGCTAAAAGTCAATGATATTTGGTATATAGCTTGGTCTTGGTTAGTACATGTCAGTCTGCCATATGGCTTTTGACCTTGACCTCAGTTTCACGGTCCAGTGACCAGATTAAGTTTATTGCTTAAGTCTGTTTCTCAATAACTACAAGCCATAGGTCAATGATATTTGGTATATAGCTTGGTCTTGGTTAGTACATGTCAGTCTGCCATATGGCTTTTGACCTTGACCTCAATTTCTTGGTCTAGTGAACAAAGTTGAGTGTTTCTGATTATAATAGTTTCTTAAGTACTGTAAACAACGGCAGTAGAATACCGAAGGAACAAGGGAAGCGATGACTACAAAAATCGAAGTCCAAAGACATGGCAGAAACGGTAACAGATAAAAACAAAGACAAAACAAGGACGTGAGACAGCTACAATGCACGGAAATAAAAAGATAACATTAAGAACTAAGGCACTCATAGTGTGAACTCCCATGAAAACCATGTAAGTGGAATGGTAATAATATTTGGCTTTTAGGTTGCTCTTGAGTAGTACATGACTGTTTTAGCGACAAGCAGGGACGGGCGAGACATCTATTAGGGTCCACTCTTGTTGATAATTTATATAAAAAATATCAGTTGTTGAACTTAGTCGTTTTTGCGTCAAATTTTTAACAATATGGTAGCACCTTTGTCCGGAGCAAATCTCCTACAGTATTTGAGACAGGGAGTTTTTATTTTGCAGATCAATTGTATATATACCAAAGGTGTGCATGGTACTTTGATTTTAATTTTTGATAATTTATGTCAAAAATATGAGTTGTTGAACTTAGTCATTTTTATGTCAAATTTTTAACAATAGAGTACCCCTTTGTCCGGAGCAAATCTCCTACGGTATTTGAGACAGGAAGTTTTATTTTGCAGATCAATTGTACATATATCAAAGGTGTGCATGGTACTTTTATTTTGATTTTTGATAATTTATGTAAAAAATATCAGTTGTTGAATTTAGTCATTTTTGCGTCAATTTTTTAACAATATGGTAGCACATTTGTCCAGAGCAAATCTCCTACAGCATTTGAGACAGGAAGTTTTTATTTTGCAGATCAATTGTACATATATCAATGGTGTGCATGGTACTTTTATTTTGATTTTTGGTAATTAATGTCAAAAATATCAGTTGTTGAACTCATTCATTTTTACGTCAAATTTTTAACAATAGGGTACCCCCTTTATCCGGAGCAAATCTCCTACAGTATTTGAGACAGGAAGTTTTTATAATGCAGATCATTTGTACCTGTATCAAAGATGTGCACGGTACTTTTATTTTCCTTTTTGATAAAAATCCAACTTGCTGAACTTTCAGAAATATAGGCTAGTTTGGTGGAATGTTAAACATTGAAAATCAATGAAAAGTATAAGTACATTTCAAATATTCAGGGTCAACCCATGTGTAAGATCCATGTAAAAGAAAACCCGGTTTGCTGCCACATTGACAGCTTTTCTATTGTCATATTCTCCTCTGAAACCACTGAAGCAAATTCAATCAGGAATGATGTGCTAAAGTCCTTAACAAAGATTGCTCATCTTGTTTCGATCTGATAAAAAACATGGCTGCCAGCACAGAACTTAGGTTTAACATTGGACCCTATGGGCAAATTGCATTTTCATCTTCTTCTCTGAAACCACTGAAGCAAATTCAACCAAACTTTACAGGAATGATGTGCTAATGGTCCCTTACAAAGATTGCTCATTTTGTCCGGATCCGTCAAAAAACATGGCTGCCAGCAAGGAACTTAGGTTTACCATTGCACCTTATGAGAAAACCCGCATTTTCAACTCCTCTGAAACCACTGAGGCAAATTCAACCAAACTTTACAGGAATGATGTGTGGAAAGTCCTTTACAAAGATTGCTCATTTTGTTCCGATTAGATACAAAACATGGCCACCAACGCGGAACTTACGTTTTAACATTTGTCCTTATGGGAAAAACACATTTTCATCTTCTCCTCTGAAACCTCTTACGCAAATCCAACCAAACTTTACAGGAATTATGAACTAAACGTCCTTTACAAAGATTGCTCATTTTCTTTTGATCCGATAAAAACAGGGCTACCAGCTCGTTATTTATGTTTAACATTTGACCCTATGGGAAAAATCACATCTTCATCTTCTCCTCCGAAACCGTTGAAGCAAATTCAACCAAACACTTCAGGAATGATGTACTGAAAGCCCTAAACAAAATTGCTGATTTCGTTCCAATCCCATAAAAAAATGTCCACCAGCACGGAACTTAGGTTTAACATTGAACCCTATTGGAAAAATAACATTTTCATCTCCTCTGAAACCACTAAATCAAATTCAACCAAACTTCACAGGAATGATGTACTGAGGTCCTTTACAAAGATTGCTCATTTTCTTCTGAAAAAGTATAAAACTGGACCTTTTTGGAACATCACATTTTCGTCTTCTCTGAAACTCCTGAAGCAAATTCAACCAAACATGACAGAAATAATGTACGGAAGGTAGTTTTCAAAAATTGCTCATTTCATTTTGATCCGATACAAAACATGTCCTCCAGTGCAGAACGTATAGGTTTAGCATTCGAGTCAACGAGAAAACCGTCCTTTTCATCATCTCCTCTGAAACTATTCAAGCAAATTTAACTAAATGTATGGAAGGTCCTTTGCAAAAATTACTCATTTCAATAGAATCAGTCAAAAAACATTTGAGCCAATGACCTTTAGACCCCTTTGGTAAAAAAAAAACATCATTTTTGGTCATGCATGGCATAGAAGTATTTTGTCAGGTGAGCGATACAGGCTCAGTCTCTGAGCCTCTAGTTTTGTCTTTATCATGCTGTCTCAATTTTAGTTGGATATGAATTGCCGTGTTTTTGGATTTTTGGTTTTTGAATTTCCCCTTTCCTCATTTTTGCTTCGGTATTCGTATGCCGATGTATTAGATAGCCTTTATTAAGCATTGGATCTCTTGTATACTCTTAGTACTACTAGAGATGTGTTTTTATATCCTTTAAATATACATTCCATCAGCTAGGACCTAGGAGAATCAAACAAGTTAGGACACCAAAAAAAATCTATAGTTCTGATTATAAGCATATATACCAGGGACGATACAAGGGCCGCAGCGATAAAACAAACAAAGGAGGATATATATCATCTGAAGTTAAAGTCATTACTTTAAAAGTACCCACGAAATAGTGATATTTTTGAAAACCACTAAAATTGATGTCCACGAATACTGTACTTCCAAAGTTATTTAGATTTATTTATTAAAATCTAAAATGTGATATGTTAAATTTGGAGTGAAAATTGATTAGTTTGATATGAAAAATTTCAAGTTAATAGCACAAATTGTCTTCATAGAATTTTCAAGTTAGAAGTGAGAATTGTCAAGTTGGAAGTAAGATCTAGGAATAGGCTGTCACTATCCCTCTTCCGTAATGTATCCCTGCTATATTTACTTGAAAATAAAAAAAAAATATTGTGTAGATGTAAAGTATTAAACATTGCAAAATCATTACTTATACTTAAAACATATTTGTTCAGGAAAGTAATATATGACATGTATAAAAAAAACAATAAATAACATATAAAAAGATTCGGAAACAAGCTAAGCATAGCTATATTAATCCGTCCTTCTTATCAAACATTTTTTAAACCGAAAATCATGAAAATGTTAAATCATTACTTAAATTCACGATATACAGGTTTATTTATAATCTATCGTTATTCCTTGTACATGTATCCAGTTGTATTAGTAGTATTAAACAGTACTCATTCATTACTTATTGCGGAGATACAGTATTAACCAATACGAATACATTCCTTATATACAAAATCAAACACTTAACATTAATGTGGTGTCCAAAGTTTTCAGTATTTAACGTTTCAAATCCATTTAATATCCCTGGTTTACGGTATTAACCATAGGAAATCCATTACGTATTTCCGGTATGCGTATTAAACATTAGATATCCATTTGATATTCCATGTATCCATTAATAACTATTACAATTCTATTAGATATTCCGCATTATCAGTTGTTAACATAATTACACATTCATTCGATGTTCCTGGTACACAAGTTAAAACCTTAGATATAAATTAGATATTGCAGGTACTTCATTAAACATTACAAATTTATAATATTTTATTATAAAAATGACAAATCCATGATGTATTTCTCCTATACAGTATTACAACCTCACAAATCAATTGCATATTCCTGGTATTAAATACATTCGTATTGAATATTACAAATTCCATTTGATATTCAAGGTATACAGGTTTAAACATTATACTTAAATAAGATATTTCAGATATATAGTTTAAAACATGGTAAATACATCAATTATATCTTGTGTACAATATTAAACAATAAAAACAATATATTTAGTCCTACTTTGATGATGAAGATGGGAAGGAGTATATATATAAAGAACCGAAGGTCACCAGTTTACCAGAAGTTTGTGATCGACTTAGTAACATATATGGTGAAAAGTATGGTAGAGATATAATTAAACTTATTCAAGATTCAAAAAAGGTAATTAATTCTTAAAATATTGAATTCTGAATTCAACATTCTGTATGGCTTCTCTTTTGAAACATAGTGTGATGTTTATTTAATAAACAAACAATGAAAGGATATGGAGTAAATGTACAAGAGACAAAGTCTCTACAAATACATAGTAGAACCAAGCAAAGGAACAACTCTTTTATTGTTGTTCTTCATCCTGAAGTTTAAAAGCACATCTTACCCTGAATCACTGAGAGATTTTGCTATCCATCACTCAGTCCGTCATCAGTTACCTTTTCATTTTGATGATTACTTCCCAAACTACTGAAACAACACTCACTGTAATGATGTATGATGGCCTTTGGTAGTTTTAGCTCTTGATATGACAACAAACAAACTGATTTGTTGACACCTGATTTTCTGATTATGTGATAATGTATATGATGGGCTTATCAAAAGTAACACCTTGCCTACTATGTATACTGGGTTCCTAAGCTTCACAAAAAGCCCTATAAACATCGTTTTATTTCGGCTTCGAGTAACTGTTCTACCACTAATTTATCCATCCAAATTATCGTCTCCTAACCGAATGGAGCATTAAGGCACGGACTATTGATTTTCTGAGGGAAGGCTGCGATTTTCACCGAAGTAAAGATTTCTGTCTCGCCCGCGACGAAAGCGAAACAAAGTATGACGGCGACAGCGAAAACTTTGATGTTAAGTTTTTGTGATTAGGTCAGTTTCTCAGCAACTACAAGTTGTAGGTCAATGATATTTGTTATATGGGTTGGTCTTGGGTAGAACATGACAGTCTGTCATATGGCTCTTGTCCTTGACCTCAATTTCACTGTCTAGTGAGAATGTTGAGTTTTTGTGATTAGGTCAGTTTCTCAGTAACTACAAGTGGTAGATCAATGATACTGGGTATATTGGTTGGTTTTCGGTAATACATGGCAGTCTGTCATATGGCTTTTGTCCTTGGCCTCCATTTCATGGTCCAATGAGCACGTTAAGTTTTTGTAATTATGTCAGTTTCTCAGTAACTTCAAGTGGTAGGTCAATGATATTTGGAATATTGGTTGGTCTTGGATAGTACATTACATTCTGTGACATTGCTTTTGTCCTTGACCTCAATTTCAAGGTCTAGTGAGCATGTTAAGTTTTTTGTGATTTAGTCAGTTTCTTAGTAAATACAAGTGGTAGGTCATCATATTTGGTATATGGGCTGGTCTTGGGTAGTACATGACAGTCTGTCATATTGCTTTTTTCCTTGACCTCAATTTCATGGTCTAGTGAATAGGTTAAGTTTTTCAGTATATATTAGTGGTAGGTAGGTCAATGATATTTGGTACGTGGGTTTATCTTCTGCAGTACATGACAGTCTGTCATATTACTTGTGTCTGTGACCTCATTTTCATGGTTTAGTGAACATGTTTAGTTTTTCATTATCTACTCATGGTAGGTATGCCACTGATGTGTTGAATATGGGTTGGACTTGTGTAGTACATCACTGCCTGTTATATGCCGTTTGTCATTGACCTCATGTTTACATTATATTGAACAGTTTTGGTTTTTCAGTGATGCTTAGTTGTTGTGATAAGGTCAGTTTGATTTTTCACATCAATTTTAGCAGTCAGGCAGGGACGGGCGAGACATCTATTAGGGTCTACTCTTGTGTCCTTGTATACATTATTTTTTAACTGGAGTGTCGGTCATAGGTCATCCCCTTCTGACAATCAAATGATCAGTGCCCTAATGTACCTTATTTCAGTACCCACAGGGTACATGTCTCAGTTACAAAAGACTCTGGTCTGACCAGAGTGAAAACACCAAGAAATAACTAGGGTGCCTCAGGATCACCCTAACCCTAACCAATGGGGTAAGGATAATATTTTGTTAATTTTTACAAATTGTTGAACTTATTCAAGCCACATAATTTTAACTTTTGGATAAAGAAAATAACAACTCTTTAAACTGTGATTTAGAAATTAGCTTTGACCAGCTTTGTAACGTTATTTGATCTAAATATTGTTTTATCTATTGAAAGTCTAATTCGACACAGGTGTTCTTATTAATTAAATCCATTGTAGTGGTTTTCAATGATCCTCTAATGGAAGACCACCTCATCTGAAATACGACTTTCCTGCTGCAGTAGAGGTGTCCTCTCAAGAGAAGAACTAATGCATTGGCTTGTTTCAATATGTGTCTTGTGAGAGCTTCAGCATGAATGTTCAGGGAATCGCAACAAATATTTTACACGGGCATCATATTTGTCTAACAGACAAAAATATCATTACTAAGAAATCACACTCCATTTTTAACATTACGCGGGAGCATGTCATTCTATAGTTTTTGTTTGGAAAAGAGGCGAATTTTTGGTATCTTGTCTTTTGTTAACCTTTGAAACATCAGAACATCGGCAAACGAATAATAAAGCAACAAGGACAGAAATGTAATTTTTTTTTATATATATTCTATACAAGTTGTCTCCATATCCCATGCAGACTGGATTTTTTTCTATTGTGGCTCTTTTAAACTTGTTTACATTTTGTATTTTGTGTGAAGAGTAGAGAAATATCATCATGACATAAACTTTCACATCATGTCATTTGTGTAGGATTTCATTTATTGTTGCCAATAATTATGGACTGCAATGAACTTTTTTTAGAAACAGATTCGAATACATGTACATATGCTGCAAATTTTCTCTAAGCAAATGTATTTACAATAAAATATTTTGGTTGCTTTGCAATGATGTTTGGCCTTAATAGGAGAAATGGCATTCACCCATTCATTGCAATGTCAATTGACTTGATGTATATTTTATCATGCCATAAAGTACACCGAAATCTTGTTTAGTTTATTGACAAGATAAGGAAGGAAGGAAACTTTGATATACATGTGTAACTGCAAAGGGATGGCTTAAAAGAGAAAGAAAGTACAAGACCATATCTTATTTCTCTTTTGAGTACTGATTCCTCGGAAATTGAATATTTGATTATGATACAAAATTCTTTAAAGCAACCTATGAAATTTCACAAAAATCCAAAAAAGTTGTTTTATTTTTTCATTTGAAAACTTTTTGGGATCTCGTTTCTCGGAATAATGATTGGCATTACCTTACAACTATTGACATGCTCCAGATGCGCAATTTTTTTTGCAATCAAATGAAATGAATTGCATCGAAAATGATTCGAAGATTGCTATTATTTTGTAGATTAACATAACAGTAGAATTTCAAAAATACCATCGAAATATTTAATAATTGCTCTGATGTATGAAGCCGTTCAAGGTTTTTTATTCAGACTAAATTGAACTTTTTTTAATATATTTTATCCATAAAATGCCCTCTCTACAACCGAGCAAACATGTTTATGCCAAGTCCCAATCATTGGAAATAATGACTCCTAGATGTTTATGCTCTTCCAGCTCCAACTGTAGTGGTGCAGCTGGGGACATCAGCAGGCAAAGACACAAAGTATACCCATCTCCATCTGTCTCTGGTCCAACTAAAGCAGTTACCAAAATTTCATCCAGATATCATTTACGTTCCATACTGATTTTAAAATGGAAATTTGAAAATAGCTAGTTCACAAATTGTTATGGCACATGTTAGAAGAAGCATTTTGGACATAAAAAGAATTCTTAACAGGTTGAGAGATTTACTCGGAACATTTTTTTGCCATATAGAAACTGGAGTCTTGTGTCGCAAGCACTTGAAATGAGCTATAAGGGAAAGCAATGAAATAAAAAAAAATCAAGTTTAAGAGGCCTATCTTGATAAAACCGTCAAGATATAGTCAAGCAATTTTCTAGAATCTGACCTTTAGTTATTCAGGAATTGTTTATTTACTGAATTTACAAAATAAGAAAAAAATGTACAAAAACAAAACAAAATTATCGTATAAATGAAATATTATTGGTGTGCTAAACCACTCAGTAAAATCGGCTAGTATGAAAAAAAAGTTTAAGAAACCCAAAAAGCAAAGATTAAGAATAAAAAGTGTACAGCTTAAAGCCAATACTTATATTGCCCCGCCTACCAAAATAGAGGACATATAGTTTTTGGGTCTGTTCGTCCGTCTGTCCCAAGTTAAGTTAACCCTCGGGCTCATTTTTTTTTCTGTGAAGGATGTATGTTATTGACATGAAACTTATTAGCTCACCTGACCCAAAGGGTCAGCGTGAGCTATTGCCTCGCTTGGCATCCGACGTCCGTCATCCGTCCGTCCATCCGTGCGTCCGTCATCCGTCCGTTAACTTTTCACATTCTTATCTTCTCTGAAACCACTGAAGCAAATTCAATCAAACTTTTCAGGTATGATGTATGGAGGGTCAAAGATTGCTCATTTCGCTCAGATCCGACAAAACCCATTGCCGCCAGCGCAGAACTTTCAGTGAAACATTGGACCCTGTGGGAATATGACATTTTCATTTTCTCCTCAGAAACCACTGAATCAAACTCTACGGAAATGATGAATGGAATGTCCTAAAGCCTGGCCCCTAGCATGGAACTTTGGTTAACCATTGGACCCTATGGGAAAAATCACAATGTCATCTTCTCAGAAACCACTGAAGCAAATTTAACCAAACTTTACAGGAATTATATACTGAAGGTCCTTTACAAAGCTTGCTCATTTCATTATGATCTGACAAAAAACATGTCCGCCAGTGCTGAATTTAGGTTTAACAAAGGACCCTATGGCAAAAATCGCATTTTAATCTTCTCCTCAGAAACTACTGAAGCAAAATCAATCAAACTTTTCAGGAATGATGTATGGCAGGTCCTTCAACAAGATTGCTCATTTCCTTCCGATTCGACAAAACATGACCACAAGCACGGAACTTTGGTTAAACATTGGACCCTGTGGGAAAAATCCCATTGTCATCTTCTCCTCACAAACCACTGGAGCAAATTCAACCAAACTTTACAGGAATGGTGTACTGAAGGTCCTTCACCAAGATTGGTCATTTCCTTCCGATTCGACAAAAAACATGGCCACAAGCACGGAAGTTTGGTTTAACATTGGACCCTATAGATAAAATCGTATTTTCATCTCCTCAGAAACCACTGAAGCAAAATCACCTAAACTTTACAGGAATGGTATACTGAAGGTCCTTTACAAAGTTTCCTCAATTGATTTTGATCCGACAAAAACATGGCCGCCAGCGCTGAACTTAGGTTTAACAAAGGACCCTATGGTAAAAGTCACATTTAATCTTCTCCTCCGTAACCACTGAAGCAAAATCAATCAAACTTTACAGGAATGATGTATGGAAGGTCCTTCACCAAGATTGCTCATTTCCTTCCGATTCAACAAAACACATGGCCACCAGCACGGAACTTAGGTTTAACATTGAACCCTATAAGAAAATTTTAAAAAGGGAGACAATTAAAGTAAGGGAGGTTATAAACTTAAATTTCTTTTCAAATATTTTTAATTACAGCAATTTATGAGGACAATCTTTACCACTTTTCTTTTTAAGGGGCCTCAGAATGCTTTGATTTCAGCAATATGTATTACTTTGAATGTAAGGGGAACCCCTGCCCTATTTTTTTAATTGTGGTCTGATATAGGTTGTAATGGATGGGGAGCTCTTAGTTGCCATGGAAACCAGACAAGAAAACTGAAATTTTAGAAAAAAATGTATACCACTTCATATTTTATTTACAGTTTCAGTAATATGTATAAACTAGATTACGAGGGCAATCTCTGCCCAATTTATTTTTAAACATGACAAAACCTATTATGTCTACGTCTGTAAGGTGTTTTAATGATATGATTTAAATCACTGATTTTCTTTTCAACAATATATAGACCAAAATGTCTGGCTTCAAGTAGCTTTCCAGGAACAGGAAGTAATACAAGTACTTTATCACCAGGGTCAAAATTACGTTTTACAGAATTTTGGTCATACTTGGGTAGGTTAGTCTTGGGTAGTACATGTCAGTCTGGCAGGTGACTTTTGTCCTTAACTTCAATTTCATGGTCTAGTGGCCACGTTAAGTTTCTCTGGATAAGTCCATTTCTCAATAACTAGAAATGGTAGGTTGGTAATATTTGGTATGTGGGTTAGTCTTGGGTAGTACATGTTAGTCTGGCAGATGACTTTTATCCTTGACCTCAATTTCACAGTCTAGTGAGCATGTTCAGTGTTCTGATTAGTTCACTTAGATTTTACATCAAATTAGAGGCCCGGCATCTGAATCGGTTTTCAGGGGCTTCGGTTACAGAAATGGCGGGCGCGTCCCCAGGTGGTGGATAGGGGAATGCCCTGTCTATGTGGGGTAGTCAGGTCATAATACGGAAAGCCTGACTGCAAACCATTGTAGCCAAACTGTATGGAGAAACGCCACGCTCCATGCATTATAAAGACCCCTTCTATATTTCTCTAAAGAGAGCAGACACACTGGGTGTCGTATGGAAGGCTAAATTTCCTGCCCCTACCCATTTCTCCAATTTTCCAGTGGCAGTCAAAAGTTGTTGCCTAGGTTGTCCCTTCCACCTTTATTTCTTTCGTCTGATACTTTTAATTTTTTTGAATTGAGTAACTTGTTCTCATGCTGATATAGCTGAAATATTGCTCATTGGACGTTAAACTCTAACTAATCAATCAATCAATTTAGAGGCCAAGCAGGGACGGGCGAGACATCTTTTAGGGTCCTCACTTGTTTTATTCAAGAATTGCATAAGTCTGAACAAAGAGTTGGTCTCTTGTGCAGACCATGAGCTTGGATATCATCTATTATTTGATTTCAGATGCTTAAAACAGTTGTTGTTTTCATGTCATGTAGGTATATATTTATTCCTTGAGTTGATTATTAGTTCCAACTGTCGGATTACAAATTAGGTAGAGGCTACAAATACTGTGGAAAAAGTTTTGAAATAGGAAGATATATAATACTCTGCAATGCAGTTTTTTTTTTCTTTAATTTTAAGGTTAAACCAGAGCAGTTAGATAACAGATACTGTCATATACAAGTAACACATGTGACACCATTCTTTGATGAGCGAGAACTTCAAAAAAGATTAACAGATTATGAGAGAAACAACAATATCAGACGATTTATGTATGAAACTCCATTTACAAAAGACGGCAAGACACATGGTGAAATTGACAAACAGTGTAAACGTAGGACGATATCCACAAGTATGTATAATACGGGTATATCGGTGGTTATTGAAAGTTTATGTCAGAACATTTTGGTGTTCTATAACTAGTTCAAAACCTGTCAAAGTTTCAAAGCACAATTATATTTTCATTTACAATTTACCTATAAATTTTCTCCATTTCGTATCTTTTCAGTCTCTTACAAAACTAATATTAACCTTACCATAATTGAATATGGGTCAAGTAAATTAATTTAGGTAGATAAGCACTGTTCTACGGCGAATTCTATTGTGCATTTGAAAAAGAAGAGTTCGATATGGAATAGGATTGATTTTCGAATTAGGACAGTCGTTTGACAGCTTTTCCTTTGTGACTCCATAATTGAATGACACATGTGTAACGTCATATTTTCCCAACTAAACAGAGTATTAGCGCCTTTCTCCGATAAATTATTTTTAATTTAGAAAACTTTGTAAAAGATCTCATACAAGTAAACGAGACCCTTTCACATTAAGATTGTTTGGACATAAGCAGTCAGAAATTGTCCCAGTAAGCAATTCAGTCTCTTGAGAGCCTTGTATTCGTATTTGGCATATTTGCTTTTATCTTTACCAAAATAGAAAATAGAATTAAAAATTTTATTAGTTTAAATACCCAAGTAGAACATAAAAATGCATAATTCGCGTATCTGTCACATTTTTATAAATTTGTGCGGTCTTATAATATTATGTTGCTGTCGTCGCCGTTTTCGTCGTCGTCGGTAGACACTTTTTATTCAATAACTTTAGTTCCAGTTGATCAATCATTATGAAATTTTTACACAATGTTTTTTTGGCCAAAGGGGAGGAATTGATTAGTTTTGGTCATTGTGACTTTACCCGTTTTTTTAAAAAAAGGGGGCAAAAAGGGTTAAATTTGGTGTTTTCACATATGTGGCTATAGAATCCTTATTATTTATCGGATTTTGATAAGGTTTCTTTCAGTGTACTGCTTAGGGAATTTCCAATCTGTAGCATGAGAACGGATTTCACGTCGCATGTACGGTTCTCTAAATAAATGGGGTCCAAAAGGGCAAATTTAAAAAAAAAAATTCTTATTTTTAGTCCCATTTTGATGCAGTTTTCTGCAATGAATTCCTAATGAGAAATTAATATAGAGATGCACCTTTATATTTTTGATAACTTGTTTGGNGGCAAAAAAGGTTAAATTTGGTGTTTTCACATACTGTGGAAGTACTTTTATTCGTGGACATCAATTTTCGTGGTTTTCATAAATATAGTTATTTCGTGGGTACTTAAATTCGTGGTTTCAAATTCTGTGCATTAAAACTCAAGCGAAAAATGCAATTCGCTGGGAACTTAATTTCGTGGTTTAAGCGAACCACGAAATTCACGAAAATTGGAACCCCACGAACAATAGTACTTTCACAGTATGTGGCTATAGAATCCTTATTATTTATCAGATTTTGATAAGGTTTCTTTCAGTGTACTGCTTAGGGACTTTCCAATCTGTAGCATGAGAACGGATTTCACGTCGCATGTACCGTTCTCTAAATAAATGGGGTCCAAAAGGGCAAATTAAAAAAAAAAAAAATTCTTATTTTTAGTCCGATTTTGATGCAGTTTTCTGCAATAAATTCCTTATGAGAAATTAATATAGAGATGCACCTTTATATTTTTGATAACTTGTTTCCTTTCCGAGCTCAGAGGGGCCAAATTTGCAAACATGAAGATTACTTAAACTTTTATTTTTCATCGGATTCACATGGCATTGTTTTCTTTGGATTCCTCTTGTTGTAAGCTTTCTGTCGTATGTCAACAGATTGGGTGTAGCTCTTACCGTTTTCAATCTATGAAGGGTCAAAGGGGCCAAAATTTCAATTTTTAAGAATTTGTGAAATCTTATTTTTCATCAGATTTTGATTGGATTTTTTCCTTTGGATTCTTTTTAACATAAAGTTTAAGAAGTATGTGACACATTTGACATATCTCTTACCATCTCTAAGGGGCCAAACAGGGCTAAAATTGCAGTTGTTCAAAAAACCTTAAATTTTTATTTTCATCAGATTTCAGTTGGATTTTTTCTTTGGATTTTTCTTGATATAAGCTTTTGGTTGGAAATTTTGCATAGATCTTACCATTTCTGATCAACAAGGGATTAAAAGTGCTGATTTTTATTTTTCCTAGTTGATGTCCAGCTAATAAATGTATCAAGCTCCTTATTGTGTCCATCAAATGACTGTATCAAGCTTGTTACTGTGTCCATATTCATTTTAAATTACACCTGTTCAAATTTCAGTGGTCGACATGCTGCGGTCGTATCATGCTGCACTGGGCATAGCCCTTTATTTACACAAATGTCACAATTGCTATAGTCTATGTAACCTAAATAAAACATTAATAGAAATTTCTTCAGACCCTAAAAATTTATTTTGTATCTATACTACAAGAATGCAAAAAAAAATACACATGTTACCTTGGCTTTAGTAAACATGAAATTGAAATTGTTCATACCTGTGATATTTGTTATAGTTTATATTTTCCAAATGTCAAATGGAACATGTACGAAAGCCCATATATGACCTATCAAAAATATTTTTCAATTCGTTACAAGGAATTCTTGAATTTGTTATAACGGATTTAATTCGTTATAACAAATTGTTGAATTCGTAATAACAAATTGTTGAATTCGTTATATCAAATTGTTGAATTCGTTATAACAGATTTTTGAATTTGTTATAACAAATTTAATTCGTTATAACAAATTTTACAATTTGTTATAACGAAATCAAAAATTTGTTGTAACGAAATCAAAAAATTTGTTATAACGAATTAAATTCGTTATAGCCAATTGTTCAATTCGTTATAACAATTTGTTATAACAAATTCTAGAATTTGATATAACAATTCGATAATTCGTTATAACAAATTGTAGAAATTTGTTATAACGGATATTTAAACTATGGCATGCCAAAGTCACATAAAATCAAGAATTCTAACATAGTGTCTAGATACTGTGTTTCTCGTTCGATTTTCTAGTTTTCTTGCTCAAATACCCCTTATCTCAATCATGATCTCTTATTGAAACCCCCTACCCAACTACGAGATACCTTGAAGCTTGCATTCGTTAAAATTTAAATTTTAAATTTTAATTTAATTCCGCCTACATGAAACGTAGTTACTTGCTTAAACCACTCAATTTCGATTAGGCTACAAGGCTTTATTTCCCGCCCCTTTCGATTTAACCCTACTTTTCCAGTGGCAGTCAGAATTTCCCGCCCCATGACCCTTTCCGTGCCCCAAAGTGCTTATTTATTGACAAACTTGTTCTCGTCTTGATATAACTGAAATATTAACAAAGTAGACGGTAAGCAATATTCAATCAATCAATCAATCAATTTCGATTGGCATCATATGTTTTCCGCCCTGAAATTTCACTGAGATGTTTCCTTATTTTAGCCATTCACGACACGAGATGAAATATAGTGTGAAAATCATAAGATTAAGTGTCTGATGGAATTTCACTGTGTAAGCCATTTCAATTTCTCGGGTTCGTCCCGCTGAGAGAATGTTTCGATTAGTAGGAACGTTAATTCCAACATCTAAAGCGGTGTTAGAACGCATCCTTTTAACTTACATTCAACTTTCGGCTTCACATTGAACTTCAGATATTTCAAATGCAAGAAAAAATTAAACAATGTCCGAAATTTAAAAATTTATTTTTTCTCCATGATTAACTTACTAGGTTTAATGACATAAAATCCCACAAATAAAAATAGTGCATGGACGACTCGTGACTGAAAAACAGCCTGTAGATTTTTTCAGGGGACGAGCTTAAAATCTTGCTCCTAAGCAACGACCGAGACTTTTAGCGATATGACGATCGATAATTAAAATGCCACATTTCAAACCAATCTCGATCTCGAAAGTTTTTGGTTTTTGGCAAAACAATTTAGTATTTCGGAAGAAAAATCTAGTATATTGACGAGATGCATTGTGAGATATTAGTATATGAACTAAGAACTATCATTTCGACAGAGACAAAATCCACATCTCGACGAGATTCCAGTTTTCTCAAATTTTTGGTGACTTTTGCTTGCCATAAATTACAATTTTATGAATTCGTAATAACATATTTTTTAATTTGATATCACAGATTTCAAAAATTTGTGATTTCAGTTTATTCAAATCATCTGACAATTTTAAAAATCCGTTAAAACATTTTTTTTTCGATTTGTTATAACGAATTCTACAATTCGTTAAAACAAATTCTGGAATTTGTTATAACGAATTAAATTCGTTATAACAAATTTTACAATTTGTTCAAAAAGTTGTTATTAAGAATTAAATTCGTTATAACAAATGCCAGAATTCATTATACGAATTCAAAAGTACTTTTGATAGGTCCTGTATAGGCTTCCATAAACATGAAATTGTTCATACCCGTGATATTTGCTCTAGTTTATATTATCCAAAATAAAACATGAAAATAGAGATTTTTACCAGTACATTTTTTTGTTTGCTTTTGTCAATATTGCCCGAATAGAACATACAGATATTTCATACGAGTCACATTTGCTTCATTTATGTAACATGAAAATAAAGATTTTCATTCTTTTCACGTATCCTCTAATTCATTTTTTCAAAAAGAGCATCAACATAGATATTTATGTTTACTGTTGAATATACTTTAATTTATAGTACCCAAATAAAGCACACAAAAAAAAGATTTTTCATATCTTTCACATTTCTCCAATTAATATTACAAAAGCAAACATCAAGATAAAGATCTATCCAAATAAAACATGAAAATAAAGATTTTTACCAGTACATTTGCTTTTGTCAAATTGCCCAAACAGAACATGAATATACAGATATTTCATACCAGTCACATTTGCTTCATTCCATTTTACACGTATGTAACATGGAAATAAAGATTCTCATTCTATTCACGTATCCTCCAATTTATGTTTTCAAAAAGAACATCAACATAGATATTTATGTTTACTGTTACATATGCTTTAATCTATTGTACCCAAATAAAGCACAAAAAAAGATTTTTCATACCTTTCACTTTTGCTTCAATTTATTTTGCAAAAACAACAAACATCAAAATAAAAATTTATCACTAGAGTCACATATGCTAAGTCCTTCTTTTTTACAAAAATGTAGCATGAAGATAGAAATTTTTATATAGATTTTCAAACTGAACTGACATTATGTCAGTACTAAAATTTTCGACAAAAGAAACGACTTTAATCTCAAAATTATTAATTTCCGAACATGGACAGTAATGTTCCAGCTCATACTACTTACAGAGTGTTTGTTTCCCAGTTTATTCGTTATACGAGAGCTAGCTCAAATTCTACTGACGTTTTCATTAGACATAGTTATCTTCGTGACGTCTTATTAATCAAGGCCTCATAAATTCCGCCTTATACGATCAGTAAAAAAAGTGCTTTAATAGATATCAGTAGCTTTAAAAAACCTGAAATACGGTCCGAATCCTTATTCAAGATTAATTTTTATCCTTATGAAATTTTAACACAATGTTCCTTTGCACAAAAGGTAGTCTTTAGTTGGTTTTGGATATTGTGGCTCCTCTCGTTTTTAAATAAGGTACCAAAAAGGATCAAATTGAGTGTTTTCATATTTTTGACTAGAATATTTTTTTTTCAGATTTTGATTAGGTTTCTTTCAGTCTGCTCCCAAGGAAATTTTCAATCAGTAGTATGTTAACGGATTTCATGTCGTATGTACCGTCATGAAATAAATGGGACCCAAAAGGGTAAATCTCAAAAAATTATGTTTTTTTTTAATTTTAAGTCCGATTTTGATGCAGTTTCTTTGAATGGATCCCTGATGAAAATTTAACATAGTGCTGCACCATTATATTTTTATACCCCATGCAACGAAGTTGCGGAGGGTATAATGTTTTTGAACCGTCCATCCGTCCGTCCGTCTGTCAGTCCGTCTGTCCTGTTTTGTCACTGCAACTCGTCTGTGACCGCTTGACGGATTGCTTTCATATTTAGTAGGATTGTTGGTCATGATGTGTAGATATGCATACTATACCAAAATATTGATTGGATAATTTTTGTAGGAGTTATGGGACTTTTTACACTATTTTCAGTTAAAATACCAGAGTATCATCTTGTCACTGCAACTCCTCTGAAACTGCTTAATGTATTCCTTTCACATTTATTAGGATTGTTGGTCATGATGTGTAGATGTGCATACTCTACTGCCTTATTGATCAGGTTATTTTTATGGGAGTTATTGGACTTAGACTATTTTCAGCTAAAACAGCAAGTATCATCTTGTCACTGCAACTCCTCTGAAACCGCTTAATAGATTGCTTTTATATTTGGTAGGATTGTTGGTTATGATGTGTAGATGTGCATACTATACTGCCTTATTGATCGGATTATTTTTATGGGATTTTTGGACTTGGAATATTTTCAGCTAAAACACCAAATTATCATCTTGTCACCACAACTCCTCTGAAACCCCTTCAATTATCTTGTGCAGAATGATTGTGCATATATCAAAGATGTACATGCTACTTGGATTTTGATTTTTGATAATTTTTGACAAAATTACACATTGATGAACTTTGTCATTTTTATGTATGATATTGCGTAGATTTATGTATGATATTGCGTAGAAGGTACTTTTGGAGTTCAAAAATGCAGGATTTTCTGATATGTAGGGGCGTGGGGTATGTGAGCTTGCTCCCTAAGGTTCTTTAATTGAAAACTTGTTTCCTTTTCGAGCTATGAGGGGCCAAATGGGCCAAAATTGTAGTTTCATTTCCAAGCTATGAGGGGCCAAATGGGCCAAAATTGCAAGTATGCAGATTTATCTAAAATTTTTATTTTTCATTGGATTTCAAATGGATTTTTTTCTTTTGATTCCTCTTGTTGTAAGCTTTCAGGGATGTGTCAACGGATTTGTTATAGCTCTTACAATTTCCGAGCAATAATTGGTGAGAGGGGCCAAAACTTTTCAAAATATGTAAAATCTTTATTTTTTCAATGGATTTGAATTGGATTTTTTCTTTTGAAATCCCTTATTTTCAATGGATTCTTTATGAAAAATTAACATAGCGCTAACCTTTAAGATTTTTGGATAATTTCTTTCCTTTCGAAGCTATGAGGGGCCAAAACGGGGCCAAAAATTGCAAAAGTGTTGATAACCTCAAATTTTTATTTTTGATCAGATTTTGATGGGATTTTTTTCTGTTGAATCCTCTTGTAATAAGCTTTCTGTCTTATGTCAAAAGTTTTAGCGTAGCTCTTACTGTTTCTGAGCTAAAGAGGGTCAAAGGGACCGAAATTGCACTTTTTCAAAAAATGTAAAACCTTTTTTTTTTCATCGGATTTGAATGGGATTTTTTTCTTTGAATTTGGTAAAGATAAAGGTAAAATATATTTAGGTTAAAATCAATAAGTTAAGATTGTGATTAGAAATTTCATATAATTTAAAAACATAATAATTTTTTCCCTAAAAATATATCATCACAATAGAAATTTATGTTGATCTCGTCAACTAAGTATAACCTATGAAAACCTTCCGGTTTATTTCCAATTGGGTCCTTCAAAAATAAGTATAAACGTAATTTAATTTATTTACATATTTCTAAGGTCAAAGTATTAATAGCAGGCGAAAATGGTAGTGCAGTTGGACTTTAAGGTGAAATCAGTGCTTCCTTTTTTCCAGTAAGTGACATTTCACTTCCTTTCAAAATCGAGTTATGTTGGTGATCGATTTGATCTTGTTATAAGCGTCTGTATTACATTAACCTATTTGGCGTATCTCTTACTGTTTCTGAGCTATAGGGGGTCAAAGAGGCCGAAATTGCAATTTTTATACGACCGGTTGTATAATGTTAGGACGTTTGCGTCGTCGGCATCGTCTCCGTCGGCGTCTGTGGACAGCATAACTTTGGTTTTAGTGGACAGATTATTATCAAATTTTAGTATGATGTTTCTTATCACACGCGTAAACTGAGGATTTAATTTTCAGTTTTTGGCCCCGCCCGTTTTAGAAAAAGGGACCAGAAAGGGGTGATTGGGTGTTTTCACATATTTGTCTGTAGAATTTATATTATTAATCGGATTTTGATGGGGTTTCTTTCAGTTTGCTCCTGAGGAAATTTCCAATTTGAAGTATGTCAACGGATTTCACGTAGCATGTACCGTTCCCGAGAAAAAATGTGGACCCAAAGGGGGCAAATCCCCCCAATTTTTTTTAGTTTTAGTCCGATTTTGATGCATTTTTTTTTAATGGATTCCTTATGAAAAATTACACTTAGTACTCTCCATTTGATTTTTGGTAACTTGATTTCTTTCCTAGCTATGAGGGGCCGAATGGGGCCTAAATTGCAAAAAATGCAGATTACCTTAAATATTTATTTTTCATCGGATTTTGATGGGATGTTTTTCTTTGGATTCCTCTTGATGTAAGCTTACGTTAGTATGTCAATGAATTTGATGTAGCTTTTTCTGTTTCCTAGCTATAAGGGGTCAAAGGGGCCAAAATTGCACTTTTTCCAAATGATTTAATATTTTATTTTTGATCAGATTTCGATGGGATTTATTTCTTTGGATTCCTCTTGAGATAAGCTTTCAGTAGTATGTCAATGGATTTGGCGTAGCTTTTGCCGTTTCCGAGCTATAATGGGTCAAGGAGGAATCAAAAGGAATTATAATGGCTAATTTTTATTTTCTCTAGTTGGTGTCCAGCTAATTACTTGGTCAAGCTCCTGATTGTGTCCATCTAATTATTGTGTCAAGCTCTTTATAGTATGTCCACACTGACTTTCAATTACACTTGTTCAAATTTCAGTGGTTGACATGCTGCGGTCGTATCATGCTGCGCTCGGAGTAGCCCTTTATTTTGAATATGTAAAATCTTTTTCACCGGATTTTGATGGATTTTTTTCTTTTGATCCCTCTTATTATTAGCTTTCTGAAATATGTGAACTGATTTGGCGTAACTCCGACCTTTTCCAAGCTATAAGGGATCAAAAGGGCTATTTTTTATGTTGACTTGTTTGTGTCAAGCTCCTTATTGTGTCCAAATTATTACTATGTCAAGCTCTTTATCATGTCAACTTTCACTTTAAATTGCATGTGTTCAAATTTCAGTGGTCGAAATGCTGCGGTCATATTATGCTGCGCTCGGCGTAGCCCTTTATTTACTTTATTCTGGGATGATCAATTCTTTTTACTGTCTACGATATTTTTTCTGTCTACGATCAAAGAAACAAAGACATATTATGTCTTTGTTTCTTTGTTTTTCCGATGTTGCCATTGTCCTTGGATTGTTCATTTTAGACTGCCGGTTCGGTTCCCACTTTCAATAGCAATTGCTGCTGAGTTGCCTACGTACACTACTGCAATGGAAGGGGGGTCTATCCTGCCATAAAAAGTGGTGAACCCGACATTTCTTTGAAATGTCAGTACCAAAACAGGACCATTGCGGTTGACAGTTTTTGTCTCGCCAGCGACGAAAGTCGCTGAAAGCGAGACATAGGTATTGCTTTCCGGCGGCGGCTACGCGGTGTTGTAAACTTTTGCTAAAACCTTAATATCTTTTTATCTGTAATACATATGTAGATCATCTATGGTCCACAGATACCTTAGGTTATGAGCTTTCCAGCATCATATGTTTCAGATGACCTTGACCTTGTCTTCATGGTTCAATGACTCCATGAAATTTGCGACATAAGTTTACATTCAAGTTAACTCGAATAATTCAATCCCTTTCCGTATCCGATTCTCTCCTTCTTTGAGGGCTTGAACTCACCTAGTGCAAAAAAGCGTCAGGCTGCTGTCCAGCTGAGACAGCCAATCAAATTGCTTTGTCCACTGAGACTGCGCAGTAGCAAATACCACCAGTTATAATTATATTACAAATGATTGATTGTTTGAAAAGTGGAAAATTGTTATTTATTAAAATATAACATTGGCTAAAATTTCAAAATAAAAAAAAATAATGAACGGGTTTTAAAACAAGAGGAAAAAACAGTAGGAAGTGTTGAGTATGAGAAATTTACAATAAATTTCTAGTCAAACACTACACGATCTGGTCAAATCACGTGGGTCAAATATTAATGTGTATTCGATAATAAATAATAATTGTAAGATGTTGTACATCCGGGTTGTACATTTACAGTTTAGACACTATATAGTACAACTGGAATGCAATTTTATATTCCATACCAAAACTGCCAATTAAAAAAATTACACATAATCATCTAATTGAATACTGAATTACGATCATGTCAAAACTGAAATGTGTATTCAGTGTCAAAAATATTGAGTATGTAATTGAAATCTACACACGATGTATTGTATACATTTGGAATGTAATATTTAATATTCCACGCAAAACTGGGAAATTATAGTTAATTAATACATGAAATATTTAATCATTTAAGTACATTCTTGTCAACTGCAATTTGTATTCAGTGTAAAAAATTACGGAATATACAAAATATATAGTAACATTAACCCTTAAACTTTCCTTGTGAAATATTTAAAGAAAAACGAAGTACTAAATCAGTGAATATTATTAACACAATAAATGATTTTATTTTAAAATGCCTACAAATATTGTTCTTATTTATTTTTGTTTTAATCTGACTTAGTTGTGACCAACACAAAGACATTAACATGTGCTAATCCACTTATCATAGAGTTTCTGATATGTTTATTGTCAGACCCGCTACCTCAGCATGTACTTGTACAATTCTTTATCGTAAAATTCAGACGATTTTATTCCCACAACTCATAGCAATATGCCACATCCGATTGACGCGTTTTGATAGTGTATGCATCCAGGCGTTAATGAAGCGATCGTAGTGAGTGGAATATAACGACTGTATTATCCGGGTTACATTCAAGTCCTTTACTCTGTATTTTTAATGCATAGATCCATCACATTTTGTGTATTGATGCATCTAAGTGGGTACATGCCAGTCTGACACTTGTCAAGTGACAGTGGCCTCATTTGCACGGTTCAGTGACTTTGAAAATATTGTTTTACATTCAAGTCAATTTCTGAGCCATTGTAATGTATAGAGATACCATATTTGGTGTAATGCTTCATCTAAATGAGTACATGCAAGTCTGACACCTGTCATGTAACCTTTTCTCAATTAAAGAACCTAAACTCTCCTTATTAGGTCTACAGCTACATATTAATAGGCATATGCAAGTCTGACACATGTCAAGTAACCTTGACCTTACTTTCATGGTCCAGTGACTTTGTTAATTTTTTACATTGATGTCCATTTCTTAGCAATTAAAAACCATTAGACTCTCCATATAAGGTTTATTGTTACATATTAAAGGATAAATGCCAGTCTTACACCTGTCAATTAACCTTGACCTTAATTTCATGGTCCAGTGACTTTGTTATTTTTTAATATTGATGCCCATTTCTCAGCAATTAAAGAACCTAGACTCTCCATATTAGGTTTATAGTTACAAATTAAAGAATAAATGCTTTGATCACATGCTTAGCCCAAAAACAATAAAATATTTTGAAAAATTACTTCACACTTGAAAATATCTATTTTGGGGATTATTCTGAAAACGATGCACATGACACCATTTTTTTACCTAATGTCTATAACTAGTCATTGCATTTGACGAAGTAATCTTTATTTCAAAGCATTACAAAGTTTTCAATGACTTTTTATTAAATTTTGAACGATTTTGATTCATTTACTTTGACTTGGTCCAAATTGGAGTTCTACAAGGCGGCACTTTTGACCTCAAATTTCGTACAGTTTGCACCAGTTTTCAATGTTTACGACATAACCCTCTGTTAAGCAACATTTCAACCTTTTTATATGAGACAATAAAATTCCATAGGCTTTTGGGTCATTTAAACTTTTAAACTAAACGACTTTTCTAATACTCACCGCTCTACTAATAAATAATATATGATCATTAGCGGGGCATAGTGTCCATTGACACAGATACACTTGTTTAAATGGTGAATAAAAGGCTATGGCAAAAATTGCGGTGGGGTTAAACTCGTTTTCTTGGATCCAAACCCTCCCCTTATGTGTGGTGAATGGCTAAAAATAAATACACAAAAAGACTCACAGTAAAAATCAAACTAGAAAAAAGTCCAACTTATCAAGATGAGTACCCTTACAATGAAGTACATAAAACATGAAGACAATACACACAGGTACTGTCCGCACAAATGCTCGCAGTTACTGACAGCTAGCTAAGGACATAATTTCCGTTGACTATGATATCAAGCCTTCTTATATATGAAATTTCAATTGAAATACTTCTAAATAGATTTGGTATAACAACATCATCAATTATGAAAGAAGAACATGATATTGTGTAATGCCAAATACTGCCAATATGAAAAATTGTTTAAATTTAGTTATGGTGTAGAGCATTTAGGAGCATTATCAGTATCTATCAGTGGTAGGTCACTGATATTTTCGGTGATTCATGACAGTCTGCTCTATTGCTTTTGTCACTTATCCTAATTTCACAGTCTAGCGGATGTGTTAAGTTTTCTAATTTAGTCAGTTTGAGAATTCACATCAATTTTGCGACCTTGAAGGGACGGGCGAGACATCAATTTGGGTCCACACTTGTTAAATGTTTTTGAAACCAAATTAATTGTGTAAGTAGAGTTAAAAGATTTGTGTGAGGTAGTGTCATCTGCATTAAGCTCGGAGAGAGATAGTGGTGTTTATTACCAACGTCAAATCATTGATATGACTAAATACCGAACTTACTGTTAATTTAAATTCTGCATATGCGCATTTCGACAACTTATGTCTCTTTAGTGCAGATAAAATCTAAACATTTGCAAGACCATTAATTCAAACACATTCAAAAACTGATAGAGAACAAATAACCAATATGATCTAAATGGAAAGCCAAAATCAGCTAAGGACAGAGCTTTGCACGAGGGAGATACTCCTTAGTTTTCCACAAAATTTACAAAAATTTAGATATTGTAAGGTTCCAAATACAATCGGCTTTCGGGTGAGCACCGAAGTACTGACTACTGGGGTGGTGAATACCCTCGGGGACTTACAGTCCACCAGCAGTGGCATCAACCCAGCGGTAACAAATGACTAAATACCGAAGTTACTGTTAATTTAAATTTTGCATATGCGCATTTTGACAACTTATGTCTCTTCAGCGCAGATAAATTCTAAACGTTTGTAAGACCATTAATTCAAAGACATTCAATACAAGTATTACAAAAGATATACAAGTAACATTTGGAAGACCATTAATTCAAAGACATTCATTGCAAGTATTACAAAAGATATACAAGTAAATACTTCAAAAGTTTGCTGGGATAAAATATCAGTTTTAATGCCTGTTATAGTTGACTTTATTTGGGTAAAAACTTTTGATTATATGCTATTTCATTAAAAGACTGGATTAATTTTCAATATACTAAACTGCATTGTTGTTTAATTATAGTTTCTACAACAATAACTAAGTTGATTATGAAATTTCTCACGTCGAGTTCAATAAATTTTGCAAATGTTTGAAAACGAGGCTTGCCGAGTTGTTAAACATTTGAAATTTCATTTAACAAGATGTGATAAATTTCATAATTAACGTGTTTAAGTTGTAGAAAATGTTTCTCTAATGGCATAATGTAAAACACCGAGGATTATATTCCGAATAGATTTGGCGCTAAATTCCACGCGAGTTGTTCTCCCAATAGTGACGAGAAATATTTTTATCACATCGGTCAGGCGTTGGTTGAATTTGCTAGAAATTAGAGATGCATATACTTGTGAAGAGTTCTCTGTGCAGTCTACACTATGTTCTTGTACTAAAATTTGTTACGGATTTTGTAGCAGCCTTTTCATTCCCATACATAAAGAAAAGAATTGAGGTTTATGAGAGGAAGGAGGTAGAATTAAGTCCTATAGAGGTAGCCATTGATCAAATGCAGACTAAAGTGGCGGAAATGAGAGAAGTTGTCAATATGTCCCATCCAGATCTCAAGAGATTACAACTAAAGTTACAGGGTAGTGTAAGTGCACAGGTATGAACATAGACATACAAATCATTATTAAGGTTATTGTATTAGGGTACTCACATGTTACTTGTCCGTAGTCGGCTCTAAATGTAACTTAATTATCAGATTTATTGTCAGGTACATATTCTTAAGGAAAATATATGTAGGATTCATTGTCTGTTAGCGATTTCTAAAGGGTGAATTGAAATCATGACATGATGACAGTTCCATTTCTCAAAGCTTGAATTATAATGGCAATTGGACCAAACTAAACCTAATCGGAAATAGGAAATTTTCTACATTACTGCTGCTCTTATCCATAAATTATGGCTGCTAGGGCAGGACATGATTTAAAATTGAAACCTTTGGTAAATCACCCAGATTATAAGTGGAAACCCTTCCCAAATTGTTTTTGGTATCTTTGCACATGCCCAAAGATATCCAGTGTTGCCGAAGCTCAACTCAATTCCCCAGAAATCTCACTTTAATTAACAATGAAGGGATATGGAGTAAATGCAAATGGAACAAAATCTCTACAAATACAACGCTTTTATTGTTGTTCTTCATCTTGAAGTCACCATGAGGCCTTCAACAATGAGCATTACTCATACCTCATAGCAAGCCCAAGACGGCCCCTAGCACCGGTTTGAGCGGTATTCATTGCTAATTGCTGAGCATCGCTACATCCATGTCTTTTTCTCCTTTGATCCATGGATGTGGGATCGTCGACAAACATAAACTTAACTGGCAAAGTGTTCTTACAATCGCTGTCATCAATTTCCCGACAAAAAGACTAGTAGAAGACGATCACAACATTTAAACAACCACAGGGCACTCATTGAGCCAATTGTAAGAAAACTAAGCATAATAAAATCATGAGACGTGGGCACAATAAACAGGTGGCAAGAAAAATAATTTTGAATTACAAAAAAAATTGAAAAGCCAAAATTAGAAAGATAGTGCATTCATATGAGAAATTCTCTCAAAAACAAGTACACCATAACTGTAATGTATATAGAGCATACATCAGAAATCTCACTATCCTTTTAATATTCCAGCACAAGAAAGAAGTCCCATTTCATACCATAAACGTGCTTTTGAACACTTTCTTGTGCAAAAGAAAGTAACAGTAGTGCAGAAAAAAATAAGTTAGAAGAAATAACATTGGTATGAAAATGGTACGAGGATTAATATTTTGCATGTGCGAAGGTAAAAAGACCTCCCCCTTTTCTAAAAACGTAGAGTCAGGTTTCAGAATCCCTTATCAAAAGCCTACAAACCTATCGGATGACAGTGATGTTACTATTTATACACATTCCCATTAATGCCAATTAAAATGATCTCGGTTGTATACAAAGTTTGCAAGGGACAAGATGTTTTTCAGCAAAGGACGTTTGTTTACAAAAATTTGCGCGTGCGCATGGTTATGTAAAAAAATAAAAGTTACTTTAATCATTGGGGGGGGATTTGAACTTGTATAGTCAAGTGTGGTAAATATCTCATTTTGGGAGGAACACGATGTCTTTACAATTTGTTTACAAATGTCTGTACATGCGTATTGTTGTGTTAAAAATAAAAGTTTCAGTAGAACTGTGAAAGGATAACACGATAATTAGACTGATTGATTGGTGTTGATTGAGCTAGTCATTAGGACAAGTGTTGTTTATATAGCAATTAGTCAGCATTGACATCAACACATTTATTTTTTTTATATACCATATTTATTAATGCCACTAATAACCTCCCTTGTATAATTCTCCATTTTATAGATTTTTCTGCTACCACTGAAATCCCCCAAATTGTTGCAATATTTTGAAAATTTTGTATGATACTGTTTTTAACAATATCCTTGGATATTTTACAATACTTTTTGTTTTGTTTAAAAATAAATAATTAATTAACAATGAAGGGATATGGAGTAAATGCAAATGAGACAAAGTCCCTACAAAAACATGGTAATAATAAGCAATGGAACAACGCTTTTATTGTTGTTCTTCATCTTGAAGTCACCATAAGGTCTTAAACAATGAGCTTTACTCATACCTCATAGCAAGTTCAAGACGGCCGCTAGCACCGGTTTTAGCGGAATTCATTGCTAATGTCGAGCAACGCTACATCCATGCTTTTTTACCTAATGATCCATGGATGCGGGATCGTCAACAAACATAAACTTTACTGGCAAAGTGTTCTTACAATCGCTGTCATCCATTGCCCGACAAAAAGAAGATAGAAGACGATCACAACATTCAAACAACCACAGGGCACTCATGGAGCAAATTGTAAAAAAAACTTGGCATAATAAAATCATGAGATGTGGGCGCAATAAACAGGTGGTCAGAATAACAATTTTAGATTACAAATGCCAAAATGTGAAAGTGTAATAGCGTATCCATATGAGAGATTCTCTCAAGAACAAGTACACCATAACTGAAATGTATATAAAGCATACATTTCTTTCACAGGGAATCTTTTTACGTACTCCACACTGCAGGAGAGACAAACTCCAGTCTAAAATTAACAATGAAGGGATATGGAGTAAATGCAAATGAGACAAAGTCTCTACAAATNCATGGTAATAATAAGCTATGGAACAACGCTTTCATTGTTGTTCTTCATCTTGAAGTCACCATGAGGCCTTCAACAATGAGTTTTACTCATACCTCATAGCAAGTTCAAGACGGCCCCTAGCACCGGTTTGAGCGGAATTCAAGCTCTTTATAGTAAAATTTGTGTATTGTTATAAGACTTCATGTCTTCATATCAGAGCTTATTCATCATCTAAGATAATGAGATTGCACATATCTCATTCATGGAAATGAATTAAATCTCAGTTCGACTGTTTATTAAAAAAGCCTGTTCATGTGCAAGTACATCTTAACTGCTTCTGTTAATACTTTACATTACATTAAACCTAATCACTTCATCTGATTCAGATACTTAACAAATTTTTAGTATTCTAATATTTCCTTGTGACAAGATTTAGAGATGTTAGACTGAGGGCATTGGTTGCAGGCAGTACAAAAATTAACACAGCATTGTTGAAAAATAGTGTTAACTTTTTTTTATAGTTGGTGATAAAAGATCGTCTAACAAGAAATGAAGGTGCGAAAAACCCTTACATTTCTCATGCCTTCCTTCAGACCAAATTAATATTAAAAGCGAAGTAAAAGGGTAATGTTCACTGCCGAAATTTGTACTTTAAGAGTTTTCTTGTATCATGCAAATGTATCTTAAGAAAGAATTTGATATTATATCCAATGTTGATTGTAATGTATGGTCATGTATTATTTCATACTGTCAGATAATTTAATGTGCAGTCTGTGTGCATGCACAGGCACCGAACCCAAAAGAAAGCAGGTATATCAGTAGCGAAGATACCTTTAAGTGCTTCAAGCACTTTGATTGAATTGTAGTCTTATATGGGTTGTGATGGATGCTTAAACTTTCAGTTGCCATGGAAATTAAACAAGGAAACTGAAATTTTAGAGAAAAAAATGTGTTCTGCTAATTTTTTTTCTGAAATATGTATACACTAATTAATAAGGAGCACCCCTACCCAAATATTTTTCGTAAAAGGAATTGTAATGTTTTAATTTAAGCAGTATCTATTACGTAGATTATCAGGGGAACCCCTGCCCAAATTAATTTTGAAAGATGGTCTGAAATCGGTCCAAATGGATAACACATTCATAGATATCTTTTTAGAAACAACTTGTCCAATAAGAATATGGCTCCCATTAGTAACCTAGTTTAACATTTCAAAGATCTTCTCGGAAATAAGTAGTCCAATTAGAACCAAACTTAATCACAATGGTCCTTAGTTGGTTAATACATAAAAGGTATCTTGCAGATCCATTCCTCATTTAAGATGGTCACCAGTGGGAACATAGTTTATATCTGGTTCCATTAAAAGAATTAGGTCTCTGAAACAATTAATCCAATTGGAACTGAACTTGATCACAAAAGTCCTTGTGTTGCCCATTCAAAATTTGTGTCTCGCATGTCTGCAATCCAAGGTGGCCTCAAGCAGGAAACATACTTTAATATTGGACTTTATGGGGAATGCCATTCACATCTCTATTTAGGGATGGTCCGGGTGAGCGATACAGGCTCTTGAGAGCCTGATTTTGGTCTGATTTGATGCTTTTTTATACGACCGCAAACATTTTGTGGTCGTTATTGGTATAGTGCTGTTGTTGTCGTCGTCGATGTCTTTGTCGTCGTCTGTAGACACACGGTTTTTGGTCAATGTTATGTCCCAGTTGATCACTATTTATGAAATTTTAACACAATGTTCCTTGGCACAAAAGGAAGGCTTGGGTGGATTTTGGTTACTGTGGCCTCGCCCGTTTTAAGGGCCGAATAGGGCTAAATTGGATGTCTTTACATATTTAACTATATAACCTTTATTTATTATCAGATTTTTTTCGGTTTATTTCAATGCGCCTGAGGAATTTTCCAATTTGTAGTATACCAAAGAATTTCAGGTGGCATGTACTGTTCATGAGATTTCACCGGATTTCAATGGGATTTTTTTTCTTTGGATTCCTCTTGTTGTTAACTATCAGTTGTATGTCATCAAATAAAATGTATCTCAAAACTTCTCTTAACTATAAAGGGTCAAAGGGGCTGAAATTTGATTTTTTTCAAATATGTAAAAAAAATTATTGAATTTTAGTTTGGTTTGTTTCTTTGAATTACTCTTGACATAAGCTTTCAGTAGTATGCTAACAGAATTAGCAGAGCTCTTAGTTTCCACGCTATAATGGGCTAGACTGGGTCAGATTTGGAAATTTGCAAATTAACCAAAATTTTTCATCAGATTTCAATGCGATTTTTTTTGTTTGGATTCTTCTTTATATAAGCTTCAATTGTGAGTCCGCAGAGTTGGTGTTGCTCATACTTTTTCCAAGCTGTATCAAAAGGGCTTATTTTCATTTTCCCTAGTTTGCGTAGCTGTTAGAATTTCGGGGCTCTTTATTGTGTCCACTTATTACTGTGTCAAGCTCTTTACTGTGTCCACTTTCACTTTAAATTACTTTTGTTCAAATTTCAGTGGTCGACATGCTGCGTTCAGCTTAGACCTTTATTTGCAATGGATTTCATTATGAAAAAAATATACATAGTGCTTAACCATCAGATATTTGTTAACTTGTTTCCTTTCGAGCTATGAGGGATCGAACTTGGCGAAAAAAGAAATTGTACGTAACTTAAAAAAATTATTTATCTCCCTGCAAGCAAAGTTTGGGTATATAGAAATTACCCTGTCCATCCGTCTGTCCGTCCATGTATCTTGTCAGTGCATGCTCACCTAAACGGCTGCTTGGATTTTGATGATGCTGCCTGATATTTTGAAGGAGAGATAATTCATCCTTGAATATTTTATGGAAAAAGGGGGAGAAACCTTTTCAGTGCGTGTCCTCTTAAATGGGTAGTTGATTTGGATAAAATGTTAAACAGTTGTTGTATAGCACCTGAAGATGTACATGAATTCATTTGGTTGCGACCTGAAATTTTGATGGGGAGATAATTCGTATGAATATTTTCTTGAAAAAAGGGGAGGTATATCATTGTGTCGAAACTTAAATTTGTTTACTCTTATACTGTGTCAATAACTGTATTTTGTCCACAAACACTTAAATTTACACTTCCCATATTGATTTAGGATTCAATGAGCGGGGATATTACTGCCTGCTATTCGGCGACAGCTCTAGGTTTCATCAGATTTAGATGATATTTGTTTTTCTTTGGATTCCTTTTTGTTGAAAGCATCTGGTAGTGTGTCAACGAAGTTGACAGTTCTTATTATATCCCAGCTATCAGGAATCAAAGGGGCCATAATTGAAAAATTTTAAAATAAGTAATTTCTTCATTTTTCAATGCTTTTCAACAACATTTTTTGTTCGTTTGATTCCTCTTGCTGTAAGCTCTCAGTTCTATGTCAACAGATTTGGCTTACTTCTAGCCGTTTCCGAGTTATAAAGGGTCAAAGGGGCCAAGAATGACATTTTACAAAACAGGTTGAATATTTTTCATCGAATTTCGGTGGGGCCAAGTTTTATGATCCTTAGTTTGTGTCAAGCTTATTACTATGTCAATATGGGATATAGGTCATTTTTGTTTTTTGATACCAACTTTATCATGGCCACTATAAAATAAGCCCGTTAGGGCGAGCTTAGTGCGTTATGCCGGGATAAAGTCTGTGTTTAAAACAAAATCTCATATGTTTCTTTAATCTGTAATTCAAAAAAGGATTAATTAACTCCTCAATAAATTGAAATCCGATATTTATATTTTAATGTATTGTTCTTCAATCAACTTATGACGCGTATGAACATGACATGTAGTACATAAACATAGCAACGCCCGTGTGACTTCTTCACAGCGAACAGGTAGTGTTTCGATAACTATTATCGTATTACTGTGTCAATGTCTTGACTGTAATAAATAATGAAAAGATATGGAGTTAATACACAGGAGACAAAGTCTCTACAAATACGTGCTAGAACCAAGGATTTGAACAACGCCTTTTTAGCTCATCTGGCCTAAAAGGCCATGTGAGCTATTGCCATCACTCGGCGTCCGTCCGTCCGTGCGTCCGTCGTAAACTTTTTTTTTAAATTTTCTGAAACCGCTTGACCAATTTAAACAAACTTGGCCTGAATCATAACAAGGGTATCTAGATTCAAAATTGTGTTCCATTAGTCCGAGGACCAAACAACATGGCTGCCGTTACTAAAATTAGCACATAGGGGTAAATTGCTGTTTTTGGCAAATAACTCTTAAACCATTACAGATATAAAAAATCTGACAGGGGTGGTAAAAGTGATCAGCCTGACAAGATCTACCTGCCCTGCAATTTGAAGAAAATCGGAAAACCCGTCTTGGAGTTGTTGCCCTTTTTCCGTGAATTTTTCAAAATTTTGATATTTTTTTATTTTTATGAAAAAAACTATAACAATTAGAGGTCAACTTTAAGTTGCAAAAATGTTTAGCATATCAGGATCTACCCACGTAGAACTTTTGAAGAAAATATGAATATGTATAGAGGAGTTATTGCCCTGTATTGGTCAAATCTTTACACGACCGCAAAACTTTTGCGGTCGTATAATGGTATGGTGTTGGCGTCGTCCGTGTCGGCATCGGCGTCGGCGTCTGTGGACAGCATAACTTTGCTTCTAGTGGACGGATCATTATGAAATTTTAGTATGATGTATCTTGGCACACTCGTAAACAGAGGTTTTAATTTTGAGTTGGTGGTCCCGCCCTTTTTAGAATAGGGAGACAAAAAGGGGTGAAAATGGGTGTTTTCATATATTTTACTGTAGAATTTTATTATTTTTTGGATTTTGATGGGGTTTGTTTCAGTGTGCTCCATAGGAAATTTCCAATCTGGAGTATGGCAATGGATTTCACGTAGCATGTACCGCTCACGAGATAAATTGGGCCCAACAGGGAAAAATCTCCAAAAAATTTTTTTTTTTTTTATTTTAAGTCCGATTTTGATGCAGTTTTTTTTTCAATGGATTCCTTACGAACAATTAATATGGCGCTCAGCTATTAGATTTTTTGTAACTTGTTTCCATTCCCAGCTATGAGGGGCCGAACGGGGCCAAAATTGCGAATTTGCAGATTATGTAGAATTTTTATTTTTCATCGGATTTCGATGAGATTCTTTTCTTTTGATTCCTCTTGATCTAAGCTTTCAGTTTTATGTCAACGGATTTTGTGTAGCCCTTACCGTTTCCAAGCTACAAGGGGTCAAAGGGGCCAAAATTGCAATTTTTCTAAATATGTCAAATCTTTATTTTTCATTGGATTTCGATGGGATTTTTTTTTTTTTTTTTGATTCCTCTTGATCTAAGCTTTCAGTACTATGTCAACGGATTTTGTGTAGCTTTTACCGATTCCGAGGTACAAGGGGTCAAAGAGGCCAAAATTTCAATTTTTCTAAATATGTCACATCTTTATTTTTCATCGGATTTGGATGGGATTTTTTTCTTTGGATTCCTCTTGATCTAATCTTTCAGATGTATGCCAACCAATTTGGTGAAGCTCTTACCGTTTCAGAGCTACAAAGTGTCAAAGGGGCCAAAATTACAATTTTTTTAATATGTCAAATCTTTATTTTTCATTGGATTTTGATGGGATTTTTGTCTTTAGATTTCTCTTGATCTAAGCTTTCAGTAGTATGCCAACTGATTAGGTTTAGCTCTTACGGTTTCCGAGCTACAAAGGGTCAAAGGGGCCAAAATTGCAATTTTTGTCTGTCAAATCTTTATTTTTCATTGGATTTCGATGGGATTTTTTTCTTTGGATTCCCCTTGATCTAAGCTTTCAAGATTATGCCCAGGGATTTGGCGTAGCTCTTACCGTTTTCGAGCTACAAAGGGTCTAAGGGGCCAAAATTGCAATTTTTCTTAATATGTAAAATCTTTATTTTTCATCAGATTTCGATGGAAATTTTTTTCTTTGGATTTCTATGGATGTCAAGTTTTTTTCCCCATGAACAACTGAAATCACGGCTGAAAGATATAATTCATAGATGTTTCTCCCGCAAGAACGGCGAACAAAGATATAAGTACATTGTTATAGGCAGAGAACAGGCATACTTTGTGAGATACGACTCAGAATCACAGAAAAAATATACAGAGGAAGAAGTGATTAAAATGTTAGAGTTTCTGATCGACAATATATTTGTCCAGTTTGGAGGACTTGTTTTTCAACAGACTATCGGAATTCCAATGGGCACAAACTGTGCGCCTCTTTTAGCCGATCTATTTCTCCACTCATATGAAGCTGAATTCATCCAAGGGCTTCTTCAAAATAAAGATAAAAAACTGGCCCAGTCCTTTAATTTCAGCTTCCGTTATATAGATGATATTTTATCACTAAACAATCCTCGCTTTGGTGATTTTCTTCATCTTATCTATCCAAAAGAGCTAGAAATTAAGGATACTACAGATACTTCCACATCAGCCTCGTTCCTTGACCTTCATCTTGAAATTGACAAAAGAGGTACACTACAAACTAGGCTATATGACAAACGTGATGACTTCACTTTTCCAATAGTCAACTTTCCCTTTCTTTGTAGCAACATTCCAAAAGCACCAGCATACGGAGTTTACATCTCCCAACTCATTCGCTACTCAAGGGCCTGTGGTCGATACAGTGACTACCTTGATAGAGCTCGGTTGCTTACAAATAGGCTACTTAAGCAAGGGTATGTTGCCCATAACTTGAGGTCATCACTACAGAAGTTTTACGGTCGACATCACGATCTTGTGGACCGCTATGAGATATCTGTTTCCCAGATGACAACAGATCTTTCTCTTTGCCAGTAAAGTTTGTTTTTCCTCTACCGGATTTGACTTTACTACCGGAGTTGACATGTTCAACACGGCGGGTGTCTTATAAGAAGCAGGAGATGCTTACTCTACCGGTGCACCTGATCTCACCCATGGTTTTTATTGGGTCCGTGTTGTTCATTTTTGTATATGTGCGTGTCTTCATTTTCTTTTCTGTGTCATGCCCATGTTATGTCTTCGTTTTTTTGTTTTTCCGACGTTGCCATTGTCCTTGGATTGTTCTTTTTAGACTGACGGTTCGGTTCTCACTTACTTTAGTTGATACATGTAGTAATATATTTTGGTTTTTTTATCAATAAGTGATCAAAAGGGTTGATTTTTTCCCTAGTTTGTTTCCACCTAATAACTGTGTCAAGCTTCTTTTTGTGTCCATCTAATTATTGTGTCAAGCACTTTACTGTGTCCACATTCACTTTAAACTACTTTTGTTGAAATTCCAGTGGTCGACATGCTGCGGTCTTATCATGCTGCGCTCGGCATAGCCCTTTATTTGCAACTTTATACATTTTGCCTTGAATTTCAATAAAGATTTGAGATAGAGTTTAAGATTTAAAGCAAATATATTAAGTATGTCAAGGACTACATTTTATCTTCATGATGGAAGTTGCGGACCTCATCCAAGATGGCCGCCATCTCGGAACTTAGTTTAACATTGGACCCTATGGGAAAACACGTTCAAAGATTTTCTCTTCTGAGACTACTTGGCCAATTGGAACCATACTTGATCACAACTGTCTTTAGTTGGTCCCCTTTGAAAAATGTGTCCGGCAAGTTCCAATCAGATCCAAGATGGCCGCCATCGGACGACATAGTTTAACATTGGACCTATGAGAAAACACATTCAAAGATCTGCTCCTCTGAGACTACTTGGCCAATTGGAACCATACTTGGTCACAACTGTCCTTAGTTGGTTCCCTTTGTAAAATATGTTTGGATAGTCCCAAGAAGATCCTAGAGGACCAGCAGTGGCGAGTTTAAAATTGGACCCGTTTAACATTGCACCCTATGGGAAAACACATTCAAAGATCATCTCCTCTGACACAGAGGGTCATATTACATCTAGGTTTATTATCACACTAGAAAATAAGACCCTTTATTATTGAGGTTATTGTCTATGCTAGCATTGGACCAGGTGAGCTACCGGCTCTTGAGAGCCTCTAGTTTGTTGTTCTAGTAAACAATTACAACATATATGCAAACGCAGGGCACTCATCAAATGGATTGTGAGTAAACTTGGCGTTATATAATACTGAGATGTGGGAACTATAAATAGGTGGTCAGAATTACATTTTGAATTGATTAAAAAAAATAAATTGCCAAAATTTGAAAGTATGATGATATATATAAATTGCCATAATTTAATAGTAAGATGATATATACATACATAATTTTTTATCTCAAGAATAAGTACACCATAAATTAAATAAAAAGAGAGCATACTGTGTCCACATTCACTTTAAACTCCACTTGTTAAAGTTTAGTGGTTGACATCCTGTGGTTTTATCATGCTGCACTGGGAGTTTGCCCTTTATTAGTCCCCTACCGGCCTCGCCGAAAGGGGACTTTAGGTTTGCAGTCCGTCAGTCCCTCCGTCAGTCAGTCAGTCCTTCAGTCCGTCACATTCAGTTTTCCGGAATTTTTTTCACCATACTATCAGAAATATTTAGCTTATATTTGGTATGTAAGTCTACCACTATTAGCTACAGATCAAGTTCAAGTTTGGTTCCGGTCTATTGATTTTGGACGGAGTTATGGGCCTTGAACTTACAAAATTTCTGGTTAAAAAGGAAAAATGAAAGGATATAGAGTGAATGTACTTGAGACAAAAAAGCACACAATACATAGAAAACTCCAGTTTATCAAGGACAGGGCTTTTATTCCTGTCTTCATCTTTTTAACTCTTGTTGTTTATTTTTTTCAACACAATATATTATCCAAACTGTAACATGAAATTGGTATTTTATCTTCTGTCTTTTTTTGCAATATGTGTATGTTATTATGTAAAAAAAAGATATTTAAAAAAAAATATTCGTAAAAAAATAACAAAAATAGAATGTGATGAGATAATGTCAGATTTCACACATTCAAATGATAGTAGATGTTTGGATGAAATAATATTGAAGATCAAACATTTATTTTCTTTATTATTGTATATATACATATATATATAGAAAGGTGCACATTCAGTTGTTGTTTACACAAATTTTGCTGTATGTGGTCTATTTTGATGTATCCAATTCAGCAATCGAAATTCCTTATCCATGATAGTTGTAAATTTAAGAATAAAAAGATCCAGTTGTCCATAATAATGGCACAGCTTATAACCCGGAAGTATGAAAATTATAAACACTTAGATGAATTCTCCTTAAAACAGTACTATATAAAATCCTTTCTTCATAAAATATCTCTTCTGTTGTCAAGAATAATAAAATCTATTCTGAAAGAAAATACAGATTTAATTCTTTGCGCAAACTGGTATATCTGATGAGAACCGCTTTTCTTTGTTTGTTTTGTAAACATTGCAACGTGGTTGACCTGAATTACGCCGAAATGACACGCCCACTTGTCATCATAGAGATAGTAGCGACATCTGTTATTGGTACTTGGAAAGTCGACCACCTGAAAGTAAAAAAAAAAAATCGTCATATATAAATATACAATCATTAACATTTACCACGTTCTTGTGGCTTTTATGTCATATAAATTCCAATATCAACGTTTTAATCCAACAAAACCATTTGAATTAAATATTAATACTACTCGGAACAACGTTCTATTTATAGAATCTTGAATTCACCGAGAAATAAACAATAACAACGAGGAAAATGGAGTTATTTCATTGACACACGCTAAAATCTTATTTGGTTCTAAAACGAAACGAGCATAAAGTGTTCTGCGTGTTTTGTATATTTAAATACGTTTGATACAGCACCTGTATCCTTTCTTATTAAGTATGTAAATATGTTTATTACTCCCCTTTGGGTCGTTGTCTCTTTGACACATTCCCCGTTTCCCTTCTTTTTCCTATTGATGGTTTTATTGCTGTAAACAAATCACCCATAGATGGTATGACATGTTTGGCTTATAGCCTTTTTATAAACAAATTCTTTGAATTGCCAGGGGCTTGGTCAGTTGGGCAAACGAAACGGATTGTACACGTGGATGAAAAATAAAAAATCTGATATTTTGTTCTTACAAGAAACACACTTCGTCGATAATTTAGAATGTAAGCTACAAATAGAATGAATTTGATGGAGTTGTTCTACATAGCTACGGCACATCTCAGTCAAGAGGAGTCTCTAATTTGATAAAGAATAAAGTTAATCCAAAAGTAATTGACCATTTTACTGACCAAGATGGATGATTGTTATTGATAAATGTAGAAATTGAAAGTAACATTTTTTGTTTAGTAACCATTTATGGCCCTAATTTGAAAAAAAATAGAAATTCTTTTTTCAAGAAAGTTAAGAACATAATTGATAACCATAGCTTAGGAATGCTGATATTGGGAGGGAAATGAACGAAACATTGACACATTTGGACTCTAAAATTTAAAGGATTCAAATAAACGACATAAAACAACAACTAGTTTAAAGTCTTTGATTAAATCCTATAAATTAGACGATATTTGGAGATCACTCCATCCAACATTACGTCAATACAAATGGAAACGAAAAAACAATGAATCAGAAGCAACAAGGATTGATTTTTTCTTGATAAGTACAGAATTAAAAACTATGGTTAGGTCAGCCGATATCCAACCAGCTATGATTTCAAATACGGATCATTTAGCTATTTTAAACATCTTTGAGTTTATGGTCTTCTAAACGTTTAGATTTTATATGCACTGAAGAGACATAAGTTGTCGAAATGCGCATATGCAGAATTTAAATTTACAGTAACTTCGGTATTTAGTCATTCAATTAAGTTAAATACTAATACGAATGAAAGAGGCAAAGGTTTTTTTTT
>MJUU01041464.1:351836-370201 GCA_002080025.1 Modiolus philippinarum
TTTTTCATCATTCTGTCCGTCCGTCACAACTTTCGTAAAGCTTTTCTCTGCAATGGTACAAACTTGAAAATTTGTCAGAAGCTTTGTATAGTCATGCCATATTGTGGGATGCGTTTTCAAACTTGTCGGGATGCTACTTCCTGTTAATAAACTTAGTCAATTTTTCATTATTCTGTCCGTCCGTCACAACATTCGTAAAGCTTTTCGCTGCAATAGTAAATGATACAGACTTGAAATTTTGTCAGAAGCTTTGTATAGTTATGCCATATTGTGGGATGCATTTTCAGACCTGTCAGAATGCTACTTCTTGTTTACTGACTTAGTTTAATTTTCATCATCCCGTTTAATTTTCATCATCCCGTTTAATTTTCATCATCCCGTCCGTCCCTCACAACTTTCATACAGCTTTTCTCTGCACTGGTAAATGATACTTGAAATTTTGCCAGAAGCTTTTTGTAGGCATGCCATATTGTGGGACACATTTTAAGACATGTAGGGTACTACATTTTGTTTACCAACTTTGTCAGGTTATTAGAGACTGGAAGATGAGAGCGGGGGTATTACTAGTGAGCATTTGCTCACAGATCCCTTGTTCAGAACAGATATGTAACTCATGGAAGAAAAGAAACTTGACAATGATTGGTAAAATTGTAGTGGTTAAATCATTAATACTTCCAAACATTACATATATTGCTTCAGTGAGTTAGATCAACAAAGAGTATATAACAACATTCAAAAAATTAATATACAGTTTTATTTGGGACAATAAACAAAAAAAAATAAAACGTAAAGATATAAGTAAGCCTTACACAAGTGGAGGTTTGAACATGATTAATATAGATTGTTTTCTAGATTCAATAAAATAGGGTGGGTCAAAAGATTGATTGATTGATTGTGAAACAACAAGTGCAAATTGGAAAGTCTTACAAAAATATTATTTTAATCAATTTGGTGAAAACTTCTTCTTATTCAGAATGAACCTAGATAATGTAAAATCAATAAACAAGTTAAAAGAAACATTACCAGAGTTTATTTGGACATCTTAAAAATATGGATAAAATGGGGAGGCTTAATGTTTGAAAATTGGGTTAAAGACAACTTAATCTATATTAATGATTATAGATGAAACTGGAGAAATTACACAACAGGCCATATATAAAAAATTAAAATGTAAAAAAAATTGGATATCTGAAATAATGAAAGTAAAGAGTATTCCGAAAAATTGGTTATTAACTTTGAAATCTGAAACATCAACAAAAACAAATGTGAAAACTACTGAGACATTTCATATATATCTTAAAAGCATCATATATCAGGTTGAAAATTTAAGAAATAAACAAATTTTATAATCTCCCTATATCGGTAGATAATGAAACTCCAATTTGATTTACTTAAAATGGAAACGAGAATTTAATCTATGTAATCCAAAGTATTTCATAGAAAATACTTTAAGCTACATATTTAGCTTTTTAAAAGATAATAAACTAAAAATGTTTAGATGGAGATTATTACACTATATACTTCCACTCAATACACATTTATATATTTGGAAAATCAGCAACTCAAATAATTGTAATGTATGTAAAGTACCAGAAACATATCAACACTTTTTTATTGACTGTCAATATTATAAACCATTCTGGACTAAAATAAAACTTTTATTAAATAAGATTAATATAGGAAGCCATGTCATAATCCTTAAGAATTAAGTCATTTGGTACAAGATCTACGACGACTCTTACAATGACATCAACTATTTGCTTACAATCATAACATTCACTCTATACAAATGTAACTGTCTTTCTAATAATAAGCAGAACAGTATCAATGTATATAACATACTTAAAGAAGAATTCAGTAAATTAATAGGTATAATGAAAGCTACAAATCAACACATAGGCAGGATATTCTACAAGATAGCAACGTTGTCTGTACACTATTTTATCCCCTGATTTCATATGTTTGTATAGGTACAGGTATATACCATATATTTGTTTGAAGTTAGATTACATTCTGTAAGTATTATACACTTACAATATATTGACCTCAGGCTTTGCCCTTGTTTAAAATTATGCATTAAAATATGTGAACTGTGACAGGTGTTGGCTGTTAGTTTGTGAATATGATAGAGATGGTAATTGGGAAACATGAAATGTACATATTATTTTTTACCTCTATGCTCTTTAGTTTGGGAAAAATACCTCAAACATTCTTTAAAAAAATTATAGTATAACTATTTTGGTTTTTGATAAATTTTTTTTCTTGTCTCTCTTTTTGTTCTAATTATCATGTTAAAAGTAATTTCAGTTGATTACATTATATGAGGCTGTTAATTATAAGCAAATGGATATATGATTTTAGATCTCTATCTATCACTTTCATGATGATCTAAAAATATATGACATAATTTTATTTATCAAGTATATTGATAGATAGTATGCAAAAAGGAGGGTATTTTTTTTTTTGGTGATCATTGGTAGATTTAAACTCTTAGCATTTAGGAGTGTCAAACTTCCTCTGCATTCTTATCAGACTTAGTATTTACTGTTGACTACTTTTATAATAATTTACTTCATTATTGTAAAGAAAACAATCAATCACCCATGGGAGCCTCCCCTAGTTGTACTTCTAATGGTACCATGGTAATAAAGTGTATTTAGATATTAAAATAGGTAAATTATGTCGGCATTTGGTATACATACAAAGTATTTGGTTCATATTCAATATCTACTATACTATGGAAATCCAATTTTTTAACATTACTCACCAAATTTTCGATTAAAGTTGAAATTTTTCCCCCACGAGGCACAGCAGTAAATAACATATCCCAGTGACGGAGAGTAAAGCAATAAAATCCGGATAATTGATGCTATTTTTCTCTTCTCATAGTAATACTTTTCATACAACCATTTTACACTTATGAGGAAAAGATAATAATAATAAATAGCTTTTGGAAAGGATGGGAATTAAACAACGGCAGTAGAATACCGAAGGAACAAGGGAAGCGAATACCACAAAAATCGAAATCCAAAGACATGGCAAAAACGGCAACAGAGAATACGTGCTCATTGTGAGTTTTCTTTAAGACAGTGATGTATGAATTCAAGGTTTACAATATTTTATCGTTTTCAACAGTGTATTATATGCAAATTATTGTATCTTTAGTTAGAAATTTGCTTTCAAAATATTGAGATATATATGGTTGATATATGTTATAAAGTCTATAGGGGATCGCTGTACCCTATAGATAAATGTTAACAGCAATTTTTGTGCAATAAAGAATTTTGTTATGTGTTTAAAAAAAAACCCAAAAAAACAATATTCACCCCCTCAAGCGAGAAGATCAAAAAGGCCCCTAGCGTGCACTTAAGTGGTATTCTTGACAAAAATTATATAAAGGTCACTTGATATATTAATGGGATCAATTTAGCAAAAGATGCATTATTGATGGAAAGAACAACATCGATTTCCAGATTTTTTTTCAAAGCCGTTAGAGATATTAAGCTGATATTTGCCACGATGTGTTACAGATCAATGTCGAGCCTTGTGTAAGTCCGCTGAATTTGACGGATTTATGGACTCTGAAAACGTCATTCCTTCTATTTTTGCTGATATAACAAAGAAATGTTGTACCAATAGAGGACGTCTGTATTGCTGTGCAATACGATCCAGACGTGTTTAAATAATGTCAATCTTTGACTAACAAAATACCGAGGTTACAAAAGGAGACAGACACGGCAATTTTTTTTTTTGTTTTGTTTTTTTTTTTTGTTTTGTTTTGTTGGATGTTTGCACAATATTCACATTTCAGTAAACATTGTCTCCTCAATTGTTATCATCTTCCTTATTGTTTTCCTCTGAACAAAACAACAATAGTAAGGAAATCATACCCATATATCCAATTCAGTGCAGGTATATAGGTATTACTTTAAAAGGTAAGAACTGAAGGTTAAAAGTAAATGTTAAGAAAAATTAGCAAATATGCATATTTTGATTACACATTATGACATACCGTGTGTAATCAATGCTTGGATACCATAAACTGGTAAAACCATACTTTTACCATTTGTTTATGCCCGTTCCAAGTGACGCTATGTCGAGTTCCTTTTGTCATAAACATTTGTCTTTTGTCTTCCATGATTGATTTATATATTGTAAATTATGGCTTGTGATTGTAATTTGCTGCCATTGTAGGTATTTACTGTTATCCTTTCTTTATAATTATACAAGCATTCCCTTGTTTATCATGCATTGTTCCTTGCCTTTTAATTTTGTTCTGTTCAGAAATGTTTAATCGCTTTTCGCTTAAAGGTTAATGCAGGTCCATTGGCGTTTGCTGAAGCTTTCCTAAGTAAAGATAAAGTGTCAAATTTTACAGACAGTAAAGTGGAATTGTTAAAGGAAATATTCAGGTAATTATCTAAGCTTTGGCTTATAAAAGTCAGTTACATAGGTTATCAGAACAACGGCAATAAAATACCGAAGGAACGAAGCACAAGATTACACAAATCAAAACCCAGAGACAAGACAATAGCAAGAACACCAAGAGATGGAAGACCAAAGACACCACATGCCCACAAAACACACGAACATTACATATACAACACAAAAAACTAAAACACTAACAGTGTGAACTCTCAAAAAACAAGAGTGACATCAGGTGCTCCGGAAGGGTAAGTATGCCCTGCTCTGTATACAGATTCATTCAAAAGTCAAAGTCATAGAATATACAAATTACAATACAGTTCATAGTTTGTGTGTAGCGGATGTGTTTCCGATTCTGTAATCAACAATGAAAGGATAGGAGTTGATGCACATGAGAAAAAAACTCTACAAATACATGATAGAACCAAGCAATGGAAAAAAGTTTTTATTGTTGTTCCTCATCTTGAAGTTATGATGAGGCTTCAGCAAAGATCTTTGATCATACCATAGTTAGTTCAAGACGGCCCCTAGCACCGGTTTTAGCGGAATTCATTGTTCATTGTCCACCTATCCATCTTTTTTGAGCTCATGGATGCGGGATTGTCAACAAATACTAGTGTCTTCATATTGTGGACAATGACAACATATGGACAATCACAGGGCGTTCACAAAGCCGATTGTAAGAAAACCTGGCATTGTAAAATAAGGAGACGTGAACACTATAAACAGGTGGTCAGACTAACATTTGGAAATTACAAAACAAAAGTAAAAATAGAATGCCAAAACATGAAAGTAAGATAGTATATCCATATGAAAATTTCTCTCAAGAAAAAGAAATTGCACTGATTCCAAATGTTATAAAATTTAAAACGAATATCATAATAAACCAAAACCTGTGATAATGAAACTTAAGGGCATCTTCTCTACAACGAAATTGCCCCTAAAACATTTTGCCGGTGAAATTGCGTTGAATTGATCAATAACAACACTTATTGCCGAAAATTGAATTACAAAATCAGTAGCAATTATGACAAGCAGTTTTATCGATGTGTTTAGCGCTTCATTGACCAACGCATGAAGTAAACGTTCAGAGAGACAATCGAGATTTCAGGCAACTGTAAACTCATTTCCGGTAAAGCAATAGTCCGATACACTCTGTGCAAATTTTCGACTTTTAGTGCCATAGATCTGCATTTGATAAAAATTCAGCAGAAAAATTCGACACATTTGCATTTTGGTTGTTAAAATTGTCAGGGAAAGTGCTTCAAAGTTTTGTTAAGCCATAATTGTCTTGTGGGGTAAAATGTTGACCTGGTTTCAAGGCAAATACTAGTTCTTTTTGCTGATCCCTTACTTCCTATGCGGGTTTGAAAACACTTTTAGCTGTGTGGTCTCAAAGCCGGATAAAAGTCTTTAAGTAATCTTGGATGCCTGAAACCTACTGCGCATGTCAGGAAACTGGCTATTGGCTGCTCACTTAATATTTTACGAAAGGCTATGAAATAAATGAACATGAGACCATTACACATATGTAAAACTCCAACTGCAATAATTTTAATGAGCTGTATTTCCATTTCGGAAATTTATACCTAATCAACAGCGCTAAAACCCAAACAAAGGAAATCCATAATTTCAAAAAATGTTAAAATGCATAAAACCAAACGCAATCCGAATAATCAGTAATATCAAATATAGATAAGGACAAAACTGCGATGGTGGGAGTTAATCCTTCGGTTTTAGAATAAAAATAAATTTAGATAATAGTAATCGAACAAAGTGTACACATGAGATATTATCTCATGTACAAGTACACCATATCTAAGAAAAATATAGAGCATACATCTCTACCACGGGAAATTGTTTTACAAACTCCACACTGCAATAAAAGACAAACTCCTGTATTAATAATAATAATTATAATAATGATAAAAGCTTTATTTCAAGAGGGCAACACAGTTAGTTACAAACTCATCTTCCCTGAGGCTCTCAACAGTAATGTATTGTAAATCATAAAAAACATGAGAAAATAACATATAAAAATACAACAAACATAATTAAAACAATTTTAAAACTCAACTATTTGTGAAATATCACCTTCATCAGTTTGGTGCAGAATGAACTTCTTTAAATTTACCTTAAAGGGAATTTCTAATACTTTATGGCAGTTCATCCCATAATAATGCCCCAGAATATGTGAAAGATTTTTTATACAGTTCAGTTTTGGGTTTTGGGACTTTCAGATTACCATTGACTGCATTTCTCAGAGAATAAGGGTTTTCCTTCAGAAACTAAGTGAAATTTATTGATTAAATAGGATGGTGCTTCATTTTTCAAACTTTAAAAACTGAAAGATATTTATGATATTTAATTCTGTCATGAACTTTCATCCATCCAAGAGTCTTAAAAAGGGGATCTGAAGGTGCCAAAAAATCTGCATCAAGTATTAGTCTTGCTGCTCTTTTTTGTAGCTTTAGAATGCGATTTAGGTCCTCATTATTACAATTTCCCCATGTAACTCAACAATAATCAATAAGTGGCAAAATGTAACCATTGTAAAACAAGTTTTCGTGATTCAAGATTTAAGAGTTTTTTTTAATTTTGGAAAGAAGATATACACGAGATGAAATTTTAGAGCAGATTTGATCTACATGACTTGTCCAGCACAAATTTGGATCTATTTTGACTCCAAGTATTTTTCATTCATTGAACAATGTGTTGTACCATCCATGACATTAAGGGAAATTTCAGTATCTAATAGTGATAGTTTTTGTTTTGTACCAATAACCATGCATTTTGTTTTTTCACAATTTATGAAGATGCCATTATCAGAGCACCATTGTTCAACTTTAAATAGTCCAAGTATTGACCCTTGAGGAACACCATATTTAATATAAGATAAATGAGATTTAACATTCCCAATCTGTACCTGCTGGGTTCTTTCCTTAAGATAAAAAATAAAAAATGATACAGCACTTTCATGCAGACCATAAATTCGGAGTTTTTTACACATATCATGGTCAACGACATCAAAAGCTTCAGGCCAAAAAATATCATTTCATGAACCCATTTATCAAACAAATTTATAAGAGGTGTTTGACATGAGTGCATATGTCTAAAACCAGATTGTGCTGGATGTAACAAATTAAATTCTGATAAAAATTCATACATGTTCTTGGCAACATGCTTTTCAATTAACTTAGATAGTGTTGGTAGGATAGAGATTGGTCTATAATTAGTAGGAAGGAACTTATCTTAAGCTTTATATGCTGGTGAAACCTTTGCATTATTTAAGTCAAATGGAAAAACTCCACTATCAATAATACGATTAAAAATGAAAATTAATGATGAAACAATAAAAGTAGCACTGATTTTTAAAATCTTTGGGCTTATATTATCAGTACCTGTAGATTTATTGGTATCAAGTTTCAAAATATCTTGAAAAAGTTCATTCATTTTAACAGGTGGAATAATAAATTTCCTACTTTAGGGTACTCTGTTATAGACAAAGTTTTGTAATAAGTCAAATTCATTATTTTTGAAATCTTACAATATCTAAAATTTCGTAAATTTTATTGAAAACTAAGAAGTATCTCCCTCATGCAAAGCTCTGTCCTAAGCTAATTTTGGCTTTACATTCAGATCACTTTGGTTATTTGTACTCTATCAGTTTTTAAACATTTTTGAGTTTATGGTCTTCCAAACGTTTAGATTTTATCTGCACTGATGAGACATAATTTGTCGAAATGCGCATATGCAGAAAGTAAATTCACAGTAACTTCGGTATTTAGTTATTTATTACTATTATCTAAATTTATGTAAATTCTTAAACCGAAGGATTAACTCCACCATCGTAGTTTTGTCCTTAGCTATATTTGATATTACTTATTATTCGGATTTCGTTTGGTTTTCACATTTTTTGAAATTATGAATTTCCTTTGATTGGGTTCTAGTGCTGATGATGAGGATGGCCATACAGCTCATTAAAATAATTGCAGTTGGAGCTAACATCTGTGTTATGGTGTCATGTTTTAACTCCATATCCTTTCGTAGAATATTTAATACATTTGAAGCTCAGTTGAGCAGAGCATTTTCAATAAATCAAGATGTCACATTATTGGGAGACTTTAATATGAATTTTCTACCATCTAATAAACCCCCTGCTAAGTGGTTATCTCTTATGGAAACATATAGTCATAATCAAGGTATTGACAAACCAACAAGAGTAACAAAAATTACTGAGACATTAATTGATCAAATTTACATAACTGATTTAGATAAGTATTCCAAGACTCATGTTTCAGACTACTCTCTCAGTGACCACTACCCAGTTTGTGTAATTAGAAAAGAAAGTATGTCACAAAAAAGGTTTCCCACACAACTATCATGTATAGAAATTTTAAAAACTTTGATGAAAATATTTTTTAAAAGATCTTGCAAGAGGCCCCTTCTTATTTGGTAGAACAAGAAAATGATCCAGATATTTCATTGAAAGTATGGTATCAGATTTTTAATAATGTGCTAGACAAGCATGCAACTATGATTACTAAAAGATTTAAAAAAGATGTAAAACCTGACTGGTACAACAATAAAATAAATCGTGCAAGAATAATAAGAGACAAATGTAAAAAAAAACTAGGACTGTGGACTGATTATAGACACTGGAGGAATAGAGTAACATCTATTATAGAGGAATCAAAAAGAAAATATTTTAATGATATTGTAAAAGAGTCTAAAGATCCAAAAGTTCTGTGGAAATGTATTCATAGTTTTAATCCCTCTAAACCAGTAAAACGATATGAGCTTCACAATGAGAACAATGATAAAATTACTGATCCAAAACTAATTGCTAATTGCTTTAATGATTTCTTTGGATCTTGCATTCAAAATTTGAAAAAGGGATAAAATATCAAGTTCCAATCATGAATTTGACTTATTACAAAACTTTGTCCATAACAGAGTACCCTAAAGTACGAAATTTATTATTCCACCTGTTAAAATGAATGAACTTTTTCAAGATATTTTGTGGTATGGTGTACTTGTACATGAGATGATATGTCATGTGTACACTTTGTTAAATTCGGGTTATTGGATGTGGTTTGTTTCCATTGATTTATTTACTTTTTTACCTTTTAGGGCTTGTTATATGGTGTGAGGTTCCTCACTGTGTTGTTGATGGGATGTTGTCTCCTTGACATTTACCACATTTCCTTTCTTTTTCATATTTATTGGGAAAAAGTGTTTTATGACTTGTTAAGGGTCAAAACAATCCGATTACAGGGAAACAAAATGTTGGATGCATTTGACATTGACTCTTAGGAAAAAAGTGCGAAAATACTGTTCTACCACATATTTATCCATCCATTTAACAAGTGCATTTACCTGTATTAAAGAGTTAGTTATCAGATACTGTGAAAAACTTATCAAAACTCTTGTGTAAATTACTTTTGGAGTGTAAAAAATTCCATTGAAGTTTTAGATAAACTAAAATAAATACAAAGGCCGGTTTCGTCTATTGACAGTTATAATTTTTATACACTTTATACAACCCTTCCACATAAATTGATAAAATCGAAATTGGGACAACTTATTTCATTGTCTTTCAAATTTTCTGGTCTACAATTCATTTGTTGTAATAAAAAGCAACGATTCTTCTCTAACATCACTTACAAAAATCATTGTTCCTGGACATGCGATGACATGATTAAGACACTGAATTTTTGGCTAGACAACATTTTTGTTCGTTTTGGCAACATCGTCTATCAACAGGTCCTTAGAATTCCTATGGGTACAAACTGTGCACCTCTCATTGCTGATCTTTTCTTGTTCTGTTACGAACGGGACTTTATGAAAAAACTACAGGATGGAACCATACAAAACAGTGATCAACTTATTTCAATTTTCAACGATAACAGCTGGTTTATCGACGATATCCTTACTATTGACAATCCCCAGTTTTTAGACTATGTCGACCTCATTTGCCCACAAGAACTGAACAATGATTCTAAATACTGCGCATTTCTCGACTTACTATCATCGTTGACTCTGGAAAAATTAAAACTAAAATTTATGATAAAAGGGATGATTTTGGTTTCACTATTACTAATTTCCTTTTTCTTGATGGCGACTTCCCCGCAGCACCCCTACATACGGGGTGTATATATCTCAACTGGTACGATTCGCACGCGTCTGATCTACTCTTGAGTACTTAACTGAACGTAACCTTACTATAACATCAAAACTATTACAACAAGGTTACAGATTTCATAGATTGATAAACACATTAAAGAAGTTTTATAGAAGATATGAACATTTGGTATCTAAATATAATGCGACTCGGAAACAGCTTATTACTAAAGGCATTTCACACCCTCGTTTTTACGGAAATGTTGTTATAAATGTCAAAAAGTGATAAAAAAAAATCTGGGACTTTACTTACATTCTTTACGTAATAGGGGATATTGACCGGATATTCTTCACGATTACGTTAAATTTGCTTTGGGATCCAATGACCTGAAGATTTTTCAATTATACTCGCCTCTCACTGATACTGCCGATGTCTACTGAAATCCATGATGATTCTTTACCAAACCCTTCGGGAAGTTTTGAATTTGATTATTATTCCGTAATGCGACAGTGTTGTACCAACAGACTAGGCTCCTTGAGCTAGCCGGCAGTTCAGCGGCGAGCACTCCTCGACCCATCTTTCTCAATTACGTTTCGTCTATTCTTTTCTTTTCAAGATCGTGGTCTTAGAGTTAGTGGTATACCTGTATTGGATTTTATTTGTATATTTTTATACTATAGGGAAACGGGATAGAGAAAGAGGAGGTTTCGGTACCTATAAACCGGTTTAACCCTACCGCTGGATGTTGCCAGTGCCAGTACCAAGTCTGGATATCCCGAGTTCCTATCGTTGTCTATGTTTGACATTTTATTGTTTTTCTTGTGCAGTTCCCTGGTTGATTGTGACATGCAATTGTAATGTTCGGCCATTGTAAGTGTTTCCTGTTATCTTTCCTTTATTAATCTTTCGAACGCCCGAAAAAAAAGTCAATAAAAATCCAGAAACAAAATCAATATTGCTGTGTATGTGTTCAAGAATGACTATGCAAAATATTGTAACAATACTCAGTGTTATTAAAGAAACATTGCGTTTTTACCATTGTACAGTTTATTTTGCCCGTTAGTATATATACACGGCATACGTCTCTGTATATATATATAGGTAAATTGAGTGTTTTGTGGTGACATTGTTTGTATATGTACAACCAAGGTAAGGTATTGACGCTTTAAAAGTAACAGGATTGTTTGTTTGTTGTAGAGATTTTGTATGTGTATGTAATGATGCTTTAGATCTTAATGCCACACTGGTAACCACAGAACAAAAGGAATATCACGAGTCATTAAACACAGGATTCCAAGATATAGTGTCGAAACTATCAGATTTGTTTGGTGAAAAGGTGAGAGAAATTTTACAGATACGGTATCAGTAATAAACTTTTGCCAGTCCATATCTGACATCTGTATTTAGATAGCTATCAAAATGTTTACTTTGCTTTTCATTGTCAGGCTGTGTTAATTCTTGTTGGATATGCATTGCTGTGATTGTGGTGACTAAAATCATCTTTTTGATCATATATTTTAGTTTTTATTTCACCAGAGTCTATGATGATAGTTAGATCCAGAACAGGGCTAGTATTTGGAATCATTATTTAGCTTTATTTAATTTCAGTTCTTGTGGGTAAATGATTTCTACATAATATAATAGCTGGGGATTGTCAAAAGTAAGGATAACGTCAATATACCTGCTGTTATCATTGACAATAGAAATAAGTTTATCACTGTTCTATATGGTTCCATTTTGGAGTTTTTTTCATGAAGTCTCGTTCGTAAGAGAACAGGAAAAAAGATTTTTTAAAAGAGTAGAAAAATTACAACTGTCGATAGATGAGACTGGTCTTTGTTTTGATTGTAGTTTGCATATGCAGAAAATAAATTCACAGTGACTTTGGTATTTAGTTATTTGTTACCACTGGGTCGATGCCTCTGCTGGTGAACTGTTAGTCCCCGAGGGTATTCACCAGCCCAGTAGTCAGTTCTTCGATGCTGACCCGAAAGCCGATTCTACTTGGAACCTTACAATATGTAGTTTTTGTAAATTTTGTTGAAAACTAAGGAGTATCTCCCTCATGCAAAGCTCTGTCCTTAGTTAATTTTGCCTTTACATTTAGATCTTAATGCTTATTTTTTCTCTCTCAGTTTTTAATATATTTGAGTTTATGGTCTTCCAAACGTTTAGATTTTATCTGCACTGAAGAGACATTAGTAGTCGAAATGCGCATATGCAGAAAATAAATTAGCAGTGACATCGGTATTTAGTTATTATCTAGAAAGTAATTTACACCGAATTTTTTATAAGTTTTTTCACAGTATTAAATAACGAATTCCTTTAAACAAGTAAGTGCACTGGTTAAATGGGTAGATACATTAGTAGTAGAGCTGTTACTAGATGATGAAATATAACGATGTTTGTAGGGATTTTTGTGAAGCTTTGGAACCAAGTACACGGGGGATTAAATGTTATCTCTAGGCGGAACTTGGAGCATTTCTGTACTCTTATAATATGGTTTGGGTAACGGTTTTTTTTGTCCCAATTTGTACATCTAAAAGTGTTTTGACTTGTCCAACTGATATTGTTTGACATCGCTGTAGTATTTTTTTCAGACGATAGGAACGTTGTTTGAAGCTTTGCCAACAGGAACAAGCATATTTTTTACCAAGATCTCTAAATTTTGAATAAATTCTGTTAACAGACAGTAAAGGGAGTGACTCTTCATAACTAATTTTATAAAAAAAATCATTCTGTTGTTGACCTTTGCAATGATTTTATCTTTGAACAAATTTAGAGCATGATTGTCTGCACGTTCTCATTTGCAAAATTAAATACAATAATTAGTAACTGCGCATTTAATGGTAGCAAAACATACTTGCCAGTTTATTTTTCAGGATGGGGATACTTAGGGCGTTTTGTAAAGAATCGTCGCACTTCTTTATCTACTTTGTGAACTTTATGTTCGTACCTCATCCAAGATGGCTCTCTGTGTTGAACATAGTTTGACATAGGGGCACTGTGGAAAATGCATTCAAAGATCTACTCCTTTTGAAACTACCCGGCCGTCAATAGGAACCAAACTTTTTCATAATAGTCCTTGGGTGTTCTTCTTCAAAGTTTGTGATTTTTATGTTCCTATCTAATTAGGATGGCGGNCGTTCCTGAAGCTTGAAAGTAGGGATCATGACCATATAAGGAAAAATTGGCGTGGTTAATTAGCTCATTTGCATAATCGGGGGTAATTTAGGAATTTTAACATTAGCTCTATGGGAGGATAGGTGGTCTAGGGTAACCCGATACACTACTGGCGGGCATTGGAGAACATAATGTGAAAATACAGAAATACTCGAGTTGCATAATAAACAGTAAATTTTGTTATGCTGTACACGTGTTTCAGGGAGTAACCTCTCATCAGCAGCATCAGTATCAGATAATATGGAAAGCCATAATCCAAAAGTAATAAAAACAGAAGTACTCATTACCAAAAATATCGAAATAGTAGACCAAATCCAGTACCAAGGACATCCACCGAGTGCCATACGCGGAATGAAGTATCAGGACCCTTTGGGAAATGCATTCAAAGATCTACTCCTCTGAAACTACTGAGCCAAGGAGAATCAGTCTTGGTCAAAATAGTCTTTAGATGGTCTCTTTCAAAGTTTATGATTTGAATTGTTTATATTTGCTCTAATGTTGCCGCCAATGAGGAACAACGTTTAACTTAGGGACCTTATGGGAAATGCATTCAAAGATCTTCTCCTTTGAAACTATTGAGCCAATATGAACCAAACTTGGTCACAATAATCCTTGGTTGGTCTTGTTGAAAGTGTTTGATTTTTATGTTCCTACCTGATCCAAGATGGCAACTTACGGGGAATAATATAGGACCATATTGGAAATGCATTTAAAGATCTTTTCACCTCAGACCACTTACCCTTTTACAACCAGACTTGATCTCAATATTCCATTAATGATTCTCTTTCAAAAGTTCTTATTTTTATCGTAATACCTCGTCCAAGATGGCCCTCCAGCAGGAATCATAGTTAAGCATAATGCATACAAATATTTTGTCCTCTGAAGCCATTGAAGCAATTGGAACCAAACATTGTGACAAAAGTCCTTATGTTGCCCCCTTCAAAGGTTGACATTTTTATTTTGGTACCTCATCCAAGATGGCTGTCAGCGGGAAACAAAGTTGAAAGTAGGACCCTATTGGACATTGCATGTACAGATCATCTACCCTTGGACAATTTCTGTTATATTTTAACATTATATTCCTTGGGTGACCCTCTTCAAATTTATGAATTTTATGTTCGTATCTCATCCAAGATGACTGCCAGCAGGGAACATAATACAAAAAATACCGAAGTTGCATAAAAATAGTAAATTTCGTTATGCTGTACACATGTTTCAAGGAGTAACGTCTCATTAACAGCATTAGAATTAGATAATATGGAAAGCCATAATCCGAAACTAATACAAAAAGAAGTACTAATTCCCCAAAATATCAAAAAAGGAGGCCAAATTAACATAGGATATTGTGCAGCATAGGTCTCAGGTGAGCAATATAGGTTCTTGAAAGCCTCTTGTTTATCACGTTTTTGTAGAGACTGTCTCAATGGTATTTACTCCATATCCTTAATTGTTAATGGTAACACAATAGCCCTCTACCAAATATACAGTGCTCCCTCGTTATACCGCCACCTTTTGTCCAAGGGGTATTTCGGCGGTATAACGAGGTTGCCGGTATATCGAGGGACATGTAAACCGGAAGTGACATCATCAGGAAAAATATAATAAAGGGCAAGTGAGATCCAATACATGTACGTTTAAGGATATGCCATTAGATGTGAACGAAAAATAGATTGGGGTAATAAATACATGCGTTTTATTTGAGCAAGCTATTTTGTAATAAAAAATAGAATAAATAGAATAACATTTGTACACGTGTTTATTGTCAATCTTTTACCATGAAAGTCGGCAATTGTGCGTTGTCTGGCTCGTTGTGTTTGAATCAGGGTAACCCGACGTTTGTATCTCATTAAAACGGCAATGTCTGATTCGGTAGTGGACGGTTCCATTTCAAAGAATTTAATGGGTGTCTAGAGTCCATCGGAAGTTTCTTTACATGACGGTTGAATTTCAATTGGATAATTTTCATCATCGTCCTCCGTTATATCGTCACCTTCACATGTAACGTTAGGTTTCAAAACACTATCGACAATTGTCTCGTCAGACATATCCTCCCCAACATCGACATTGCGATCAATGTTTACAAATTCTTTAATTGTCAAACGCATATCTGGGTCAAAATCTAGTTGGTCATGAACACGTGACAATAGATGTGTATCGTCATCATTTGTGTAATTGGGGCTACTAACCGGGTTCTCGTTTTCTTGGTCACGTTTAACAAGACCACTGTGTGTCCAACAATTCAGAATTGTTTTCTGAGATACCTCATCCCAAGCAAATTTTACGAACTTAACAGCCTGTTTCAGAGAGACTAATGGTTGTTCATTATTGTCAATGCAGTGAACAAGGTGTTTAAGTTGCTGTCTACGATAATGTCCCTTAAAACATTGAATGATACCAGCATCTAAAGGCTGCAAGTGGCTTGTAGTTGTCGGTGGTAAAAAATGAACCGTGACATTTGTGAGATCAGGAATTGAGTGGCTTGGTGCGTTGTCCATTATTAAAAGAACCTTCCTCCTTTGGCGTTTCATTTTCGAATTAAACGATCTCAAAAAATCTGCAAAAATTATAGAATTCATCCAAGCTGTATAGTCAACATATAAATTTACGTAGTTTTTATAAAAATTTTGCGGTCGTATAATGGTATGGTGCTGCTGTCGTCGTCGTCGTCGTTGTCGTCGTTGTCTGTAGACACTTTTGTTTTTGTTCAATAACTTTAGTTTCAGTTGACCAATCCTTATGAAATTTTAACACAATGTTCCTTGGCACAAAAGGAAGGCTTGGCATAGTTTTGGTCATTGTGGCGCCACCCGTTTTTAAAAAAGGGGCCAAAAAGGGTTGAATTTGATGTTTTTATATATTCTACTGTAGAATCTTTAATATTTATCGGATTTTGATGGGGTTTCTTTCAGTGTCCTCGTGAGGAAATTTCCAATCAGTTGTATGCAACGGATTTCACGTGGCATGTACCGTTTACGAGATAAATGGGGCCCAAAGGGGGCAAATTTCAAAAATTTTTATTTTTAGTCCGATTTTGATGCAGTTTTTTGCATTGGATTCCTTATGAAAAATTAACATAGCGCTGCGCCATCAGATTTTTGATAACTTGTTTCTTTTCCAACCCATAGGGGCCCAACAGGGCTAAAATTGCAAACATGCAGAATACCTAAAATTTTTATTCTTCATCCGATTTCAATGGGATTTTTTTTCTTTAGATTCCTCACATTTTAGGCTTTAAGTAGTATATAAACGGATGTTGTGTAGCTCTTACCGTTTCCGAGCTATTAGGGGTCAAAGGGGCCAAAGTTGCAATTTTTAGAAATATGTAAAATCTTTATTTTGCATCAGATTTTGATGGGATTTTTTTCTTTGGATTCCTCTCAATGTAAGCTGTCAGATTTATGTCAACGGATTCGATGTAGCTCTTACCATTTCCAAGCTATAAGGGGTCAAAGGGGTCAAAATTGCAATTATTAGAAATATGTGAAGTCTTTATTTTTCATTAGATTTTGATGGGATTTTTATGTTTAGATTGTTCTCATTGTAAGCTTTCAGTGATATGGTAGTATTTTTTGCGTTGCTCTTTGGTTTCCAAGCTATAATGGGTCAAAGGGGCCAAATTGCAATACTTCAAAATATGTGAAATCTTTTATTTTTCATTGGATTTCAACCCGAGTTTTTTCTTTGCATTTCACTTGATGGTAGTCAACATAATTTCTTAGCTCTTACAATATCCTAGTAATAAGGGATTAAATTTTCACTAGTTTGTGTCCAGTTAATTAATGTGTCAAGGTCGTCATTGTGTCCAGCAAATTACTGTGTCCACATTTATTTTAGTTTACACTTGTTCAAATTTCAGTGGTCGACATGCTGCGGTCGTATCATGCTGCGCTCGGCGTAGCCCTTTATTAAAACATCGAGGTGACATAGCCTTCCCGATTACAAAAGGTTTCATTTTTTCAGTGCCATCCGCGTTACAACACAAAGCAACGGTAATTCTATCTTTGGCCTTTTTAGTCCCCTTTGTAAACTGGGCAGTAGACAAAGATCTGTCGGGAAGCATTCGGGAAAAAAGCCCGGTTTCGTCAATGTTAAAAACATCTTTCAATTCGAAATTTTGCATTTTACGAATAGCTTCTTTGCGTCCACTGTCAATCAATTCCTGATCAACGCCTGCACTCTCCCCAGAAATGATATGTGATGCAATGGAATGTCTGTTTTTAAAGCGTGCAAGCCAACCATTGGAATAAGAAAAATCACTAACTCCGGTCTCTGATCCAATCTTTTTTGCTTTCTCTTTCAGAAGTTCGTCGGTAACGGGAATGTTGTGAGAACGTGCATTTGAAAACCACAAGAATAAACATCGTTCCATTTCGGTATTGTGAGCACTTCGATGCCGTTTTCTTGCTGGGGAACCATCGTGATCGCTGTGTTCACCCGAAATTTCCGTTCTGTTTATGATATCTCCAACAGTTCGTCGTTTGATAGGTATATCCCATAAAGTGCTTAAATGATCTGCAATTTGCTGTTGAGATTTTGTTGGATCATCTTTGTAATATTTACAAATATCCGCCTTTTGTAAATCGTTTAGCAAAATACGTTTTCTCTTTGGCGTCGACATTTTAATACTAAATAA
>MJUU01041465.1:13530-34740 GCA_002080025.1 Modiolus philippinarum
TTCACCAAATTTGGTTTCTAGGTAGCTTTCATGGTCCTGATTACAAATCTGAGGTCAAAAATTATTTTTGTCCGCCATTTTCAAAATGGCCGCAATTTGAAATTTTGTTATCGCGATATCTCGGAAACGATAAAAAATTTCTGAAAACATTATATTGCAAAAATACTCTTCTCATTGAGATCTACATTTAATTCACAGAACGAAAACTGTGCGATAAACCGTTTCTGAGTTATAGCCCTTGACGCGTTTTCGTAAATCGGTTTTTCGCGAATAACTTTTAAACGCTTACAGATAATATAGTAAACATATATGTTTAAAGTGATCAGTAAGAAAAGACCTTCAATTTGGGTACCAGGTTGAAGGTCATTGGTGACCTTTGACCTTGACCTTTGACCTTGTTAGGGGATAAACTCAGAAACCATAAAAGATAGCTGAAAAAGTATATCAGCAAAAATGTTCAGCATGTCAAGGGCTATATTTGTTTCATTAGGACCGAAACTCTCCGATGACTCCTTAAAGAGTTATTGCTCTTGACGCGTTTCGGAAAATGGTTTTTCACATATAAGTTTTAAACTGTTACAGATAGTATAGTCAAGTAACATATCAAATTAATCAGTAAGAAGAGACCTTCACTTTGAGCACAAGGTCAAAGGTCATCAAGGTCAGAAGTCAAGGTCATAGCCAATTTTTGGGATTTTTTCAGTAAAATCACCAAAAAAGGTAAGAGATAGGTGATTGAATGTAGTTGATAAAGTTCAGAACTCTTGATTACATCACATTTTTGACTAGAATCGACAATAAAATAAAAAAATAACATGTAATCATGACGAAACCGGTGAAAGACCTTGCAATTGTTCTCTGAACAATTGACTTTTTAATTATTTTTTTTTTCCGATGCCTAAAAATGACGCGATATATCATTTCGATATTTGGTGTGACAAACCGGTCTTGCATCGACTTGACAAAAATCACCCCGTTGATCTGACCTATTTTTAGTAACGGAGTGATCTCCCCAATCATGGTTTATCTTGTGAGCAGATAAACTCATAAACCATAATCGATATCAAAATTCTGAATGGGGGAAAATGTTTGATTCATCCTACGGATGATTTATCATGCAAAAAAAAATTTTTGGGTCGCGACCCCGGTTTCGCGTTTTGACCCCTAAATATGCAAATTTCTCAAAGTTATTGGATTTTGATAAAATTTGTTTTCCAGGTAGCTTTGATAGTCCTGATTACAAATCCGGGGTCAAAAATTTTTTTCGTCCGCCATTTTCAAACTGGCGACCATTTGAAATTTTGTTTTCGCGATATCTCGTAAACGATAAAAAATTTATAAAAACATTATATTGCAAAAATGTTCCTCTCATTGAGTTCTACATTTGATTCAATAGGCGCGAAACACTGCGATGAACCGTTTTTGAGTTATAGCCCTTGACGCGTTTGCGTAAATTGTTTTTTTTGTGAATAACTTTTAAACGCTTACAGATAATATAGTAAACATATATGTTTAAAGTGATCAGTGTGAAAAAGACCTTCTATTTGAGTACCAGGTTGAAGGTCATCGGTGACCTTTGACCTTGACCTTTGACCTTGTTAGGGGATAAACTCAGAAACCATAATAGATAGCTGATTAAATGTAATTGGGAAAATGTTTATCTTCACGAGACGCAACTTTGTTACATTTGGTCCAAAGAGATTCGACGACTCTTTGTATGAGTTATTGCCCTTTGAAAGATTTTGAGTTTCCATTATTGCTAAATACTCCCAAACGATAAGTGGTAGAGACCTGAAACCTTCACCAATGTTCATGGCAAGACTTGACCTTTCAAATGATGTCAAGGTCAAAGGTGAATTGTGACCTTGACCTCTGACCTTGAACCTTGTTAGTGGATAAGCTCGAAAACCGTAATAGATAGCTGATTAAATGTATCGGAGAAAATGTTAGCCTTATTAAGATTTACATTTAGTACATTTGGTCCAAAATAATTGGACCATTGGTTTCGGACCTAAGGCCCAAAAACCATTTTTCGAGGTCCGATTTTAGGGTTTTTTGCTTATATCTCAAAAACTATTAAAGATACAATTAAACTATAAGCAGATAAAATGTTCAGTTCAATTTGGCCGACAAAATGGGGTCAAGGTCAAAGGTCAAGGTCCTTAGCAACAACATTATTGCCATAAAGTCCTTAGCAACCATATGCAAAAAGTTTTATAATGTTGTAAAGAGGAAATAAATGACATTGCCAACCGGAAGTGACTTTCATGTCCTTAGCAACAAGCTTATTTTTCGGAAAAGTCCTTAGCAACCGTTGAGCAAAAGACTAATAAAGATCAGAAGTTTTGTTTACATCACATTTTTGACCGAAATAGACATCAAGGTTTGCCTACATCTATTTCGATGTGCCCCGTGTTGTCTCTCGATGTTGTTTTTGTCCTTATTTTTGTCTTTCGTCGGGCTAAGGAATGGAATGAGGAATGGGTTTCCGAGATGGCCATACAGCTCATTGGAATTATTGCAGTTGGAGGTAACATATGTGTTATGGTCTCATGTTCATTTACTCCATATCCTTTCGTAAAATAACTAATGACAAATATTTGTAGGCATACATTGCCCGATTTTACTTTTTCCTCATTGACCGCTCCCGACATGTGTTGCTTCAATGACATATTTTAGCTGCGATCGATGTTGCTCAACATTTTTATTCTCTTCTTGTAACCCTGGTGCTTTCAGCTGGATAACCCTGAGCATCGCCCAAGTTGGCACTCCATGGAGGGTGGGGAGCAAGGGAGTGACCTTGATATAATTTTGTCAAGAATATCGCTTAAGTGCACGCTAGGGGCCTTCTTGATCTCGCTTGAGGGGGTGAATATTGTTCACCTCTAGTTGAAGACCCTCAGGCGACATCAAGATGAAGACAGGACTAAAAGCCCTTGATAAACTGGAGTTTTCTATGTATCGTGTGCGTTTTTGTCACATGTACATTCACTCCATATCCTTTCATTTTTCCTATCAGAAGGAAATCAAACCATATACTCATGGTGAAAACTGGTGAAAGACCTTGCAATTGTTCTCTGAACAATTGACTTTTTAATTGTATTTGTGATCTTTCTAATCAAGTATGAGTGGTCCGCGATGTATGTTGATTAGAATTGTATCAAATGTATTCTGAATCCTCAAACCGGGTATCCCGATCCAGAATAAACGGAGAAATACTGCTCCTTGGGCAAAATAATTCAAAATTGTTTCTTTGATGTTTTAATCTAAATCCCACGGAGCACCATCCCTCCGTGGAATTTGTATCAAAACACCAAAACTACACGAATATGTCAGCGGACTCAATGCCCCGCAACGCAACTGTTTTGAACAATGCTATATATCGTCAGTACAGCACGAAGTTGGTTGCATGAATATATTTTTATTAATGGGTATTTGATAAAGTAAAATGATAAAAGCAAATAAATAAACAAACTCAGTAAACAATACCAAAGAAAGAATGAGGAAAGGGGAAATTCCACTCATAAATCCAAAATCACGGCAATTCACAGCAACACGAATTGACAAATATGAGTATGACAAAGACACAACAAACAAACAAAAATGAACAAAAACGCCACAAAACTAAAGCACTAGCATTGTGAACCCCTATAAAAACTGAGGTATCATCAGGTGCTCCGGAAGGGTAAGCATGATCTGTTCCACGCGTGGCATCCGTCACACTGCCGGTGAAAAGTCCGGTTTTGTCACAGTCGAAGTTAGTCAATCCGGTAACAAACTCTGGATCTACCCAAAGAAATCTGTCCTCATTTGTGAAACAGAAACATTGTAATGGTCTTTCAAATCGTGGTGACGACCGTAAAACTCCTGAAGTGACTGAACATACCTTTGATGTATAAGTTTTTGAGACAGTAATTTCGGTCTGTTGACAAAATCGCTGTACAAACTACAGGCACGGCAATAGCGAATGAGTTGTGAAATGTACACGCCTATGCCGGAGAAGTGGGAATATTACTGCTCAAAAACGGGAAGTTTACTATTGGAAAGTTGAAATCATCACGCTTGTCGTAAAGTTTTGTTTTCAGATGTCCAGAGCTGTTCAGAGGTATAGGTCCAGGTATGATGCTGATGATTGTGTATCGGTGGTCTCTTTAATTTCGAGTTCATAAGATGAAGGTTATCCTTAAATTGGGGATTGTTCAATGAAAGAACATCATCTATATAACGGAAACTGAAATTAAAGGATTTTGCTAGCTTGTTGTCGTTTTTGCTGAACTAGCCATTGTATGAACCTGGCTTCATACGAATAAAGAAACAAATCTGCTAAAAGTGGCACACACGTAGTTCAAAGAAAAAGAAACTTAAACCTATGGATAAATCTCAAAATATCCCCCTTTTCCATAATAAGTAAAGCATGAAGTTGGTGGCATGGGTAAATTATTAATTCTATATATCCTAATGTGTATTTATAAAAAGTTTTTTGATAATAGGAAAATGAAAGGACATGTGACAAAAACGCACACGATACATAGAAAACACCAGTTTATCAAGGACAAGGCTTTTATTCCTGTCTACATCTTGATGTCGCATAGCATACATCCGTCACAGAAAGAAAACTTAAACCTGAGGTTTTACTTCATACTTAAAAGTATCCCACTTTTTCAAAGATCATTGAAGCATTAAGTTGGTAGTATGGATAAATTTCTATTATTTTTAATATTAAGTTTCATTGTAATAGCATACACCCTTCACAGAAAAAATTTCCACTTGAGATTGAATCTCATATAAGTACATTTAATGCATATTCATTTGAATGCCGTCAATTTGATAGGTGAAGACCAATCACGTGGCATATCAATGTGAAGTTGCAATTCCCATGAAACACATTTGATCACATGTCCACGTGGCGGATTAATTTGTAAAAATGGAATTATAATGTACATGATGTACTCTCCTGAAAATAAATCGTGTTTTCTTACTTTTCGGTTAAAATGTAATCATAAGAATTGAATGCATTATTTTTGGGTTTCATAGGGATTATGAAAGTGTTGACCGGGCGCACATTTTCAACCTGATGCGCTACCGCGCTTCATTAAAATGTGCTTCGGTCAACACGTTCATACCTAAATGAAACTTCAAAATAATTCATTCAATTCTTAAATTATAAACCCTTTTTCCATGATCAGTGAAGCATGAAGTTGATAGCACGGATAAATTTTTCACAATTTTTGTTTTGTACTTTAACAAAGTTTCAGGATAATAGCATACATTCTTCGCAGAAAAAAAAATCTCAACCTGAGGGTAAACCTAACTTTGGACGGACAAACGAACGGACGGACGACAGACCAGCATCCCTTTTCACAAAAAAAAAAAAAAAAAAAAAAAATTAATCCTAAGTTAATATGAAATGTTAAAAACTTATTGTAAAAAGGGCTGTGTAGAACACTGTATGCCCCTACAATGGAAGCGGGGCCTTAAAATATCTTCCATCTCCTGCGGAGCAATTAGCATCGGTATCCCTGTTTGATCCTTGTTTCTGATATAAGTGTCAGGCAAATTATCTTTATTGGTAAATCAGCAAACGAATACCGAAGCGAGGACGAAGAAAGAGGGAATTCTAAAATCATATATCCAAAATCACGGCAATTCGCATATGCAGAAAATAAATTAACAGTAACTTCGGTATTTTGTTATCCCAGTATGACAAAGACAAAACAAATAAACAAAAATGAACAAGAACACCACACAACTAAAACACAAGCAGTGTGAACCCCTATAAAAACTGAGGTATATGATATGATATTAGTCAGTGGGAACCGAATGCCTTCAACATGCTTGTAAGGGAGTAATTGAGAACCAAACCGTCAGTCAAAAAACGAGTAATCCAAGGACAATGGCAACGTTGATAAAACAAAGAAACAAAGACAAAACATGAGTACGGCACAGAAAAGAAAAAATGACACACACACATACAAAGATAAACAGCATAGACCCAATAAAAAAATGGGTGAGATCACATGTGCCAGTAGAGTAAGTATCTCCTGCTTCTTATAAGACAGCCACCGCGTTGAATATGTCAACTCCGGTAATAAAGTCAAGTCAGGTAGAGGGAAAACAAACTTTACATGTAAAGAGAAATAGCTGTTGTCATCTGGGAAACAGATATCCCATAGCGGTCCTAAGCGATCATGATGTAGTGATGACTTCAAGTTATGGGTAATATACCCTTGCTTAAGTAGCTTATTTGTAAGCAACCGCCGAGCTCTATCAACATATTCACTGTATCAACCCAACGGGCCCTGGAGTAGCCAATGAGTTGGGAGATGTAAACTCCATATGCTGGAGCTTTTGGAATGTTGCTAAAAAGAAAAGGGAATTCGCGTTTGCCATACAGCCTAGTTTGCAGTGTACCACTGTTGTCAGTTTCAAAAGCAGGAAAATAAAGTATGAGTGTCAAGCAAATTATCTTGAATAGTATACACAATGTATTTCACATCGTTGTATCAAGTATGAGTGACGAGGAAATTATCATGACTAATAATGGATACAACATCTTTCTATCCAGTAAGAATGGCAAGCAAATCATCTTGATTAGTATATACAATATAATGTAAATTGTACATTTCAGTTAAAACTCTCTTAATAACTAAATGCAGAAGTTACTGTGAATTTAGTTCCTGCATCTGCGCATTTCGACAACTTATGTCCTTCAGTGCAGATAAAATCTGAACGTTTGGAAGACCATAAACTCAAAGATGTTTAAAAACTTATAGAATAGAAATAACAAATAAGATCTAAATGTAGAGCCAAATTCAGCTAAGGACAGACCTTTGCATGAGGGAGATACTCCTTAGCTTTCAACAAAATGTACAAAAATTTAAGATATTGTAAGGTTCCAGTTAAGTGCAGATCAAATGTAAACGCTTGGGGTAGGCTTTCGGGTCAGCACCGAAGTATTGACTACTGGGCTGGTGAATACCCTCGGGGACTAACAGTGCACCAGCAGTGGCATCGACCCAGTGGTAACAAATAACTAAATACCGAAGTTACTGTGAATTTAGTTTCTGCATATGTGCATTTCAACAACTTATGTCTTTTCAGTGCAGATAAAATCTAATCGTTTGAAGACCATAAACTCAAAGATGTTTAAAAACTGATAGAGAACAAATAACCAATATGATCTAAATGTAAAGCCAAAATCACCTAAGGACAGAGCTTGGTTTTCAACACAATTTACAAAAATTTAGATATTGTAAGGTTCCAAATAGAATCAGCTTTCCGGTCAGCACCGCAGTACTGACTACTGGCCTGGCTGGTGAATACCCTCGGGGACTAACAGTACACCAGCAGTGGCATCGACCCAGTGTTAACAAATAACTAAATACCGAAGTTACTGTGAATTTAGTTTCTGCATATGCGCATTTCGACAACTTATGTTGTTTTTGTGTTCTTACAATAATGAAACAAAACTTTAATAAAAATCGACAATGATACATCTTGCAGTTGGCTTTATTTTCATCCCCGCCGCATCGCAGTGAATGGATATAGTAAAACCGGACGTTACCCGTCCGTCCGTGCTTTTATCCGGGCGTCTATCCGTCTCTCCGCCTTGATAGCACTCTATCAAGTTTATTTCCCATTTTTAAGCAGTAGTTTTAGTTCGAGAATGCGCTTCAAAGAGTTCAAAGACGAGTTCTTGCCGAATATTTCAATAGGAGAAATGCCCTTTAAAACTTTGAAAATCGACAAAATATACTTGGCAACTTGAAGTGGAAAAGACAAGGTATACGGGATTTAAGGATACCTAAATTCAGAGTAACATTGATCAAGATTTAGCACTGAATATGTCTATTTGAGTCACTATGATAGTTAATTTTTATATACAATAAATAGACTTCAGGTGTCAAACTGGCCATCCGCAGAATTAAAGTTATTGCTATTTGGTATTTTATTGCTTTAGAGTTTATCCTTGCAAAAAGGAATTTACTCGGTAATCCATTATGCCTATCTCGCGATGGAGTACTATGATCCTGCGTAACAATATTTTTAAGTAACAATTTGGTAAATTAACATTATGCAATTTAATAGATTCATGACATCAAACTTGCAAGCAAATGTTTTTTTTAACAGATAGAACAAAGATTCAATAGATTGGCTGATCAGTATGAAGCCCATGTAGAAAAAGAGACCGAAAAGTACAAGCGCCTGGCTGATTTAGATCTATTTGTCCTGGACAACTCAATTCGTGAGAGTACTGTAGGTCAACTTAGAGGTCACACACTTGAGGGTAAATTTCGACTTTACGACGAAGTCAAAAAGTGTGGCTTCAAACATACAATAGTTGCCTCGTTCTCACACATGACACGTGTTGATGACGTTTTCATCAAACAATTGGTTGAAAGAGGAGAAGATCGAGAGGGACTTTGGGCTTTTTCCGAAATTACCGAGAGTAAGTTTTTTTTCAGTAAATTGACTTGAATTAAGGATGTTCGCTGGTCATGTTGATGTATTTCTGTCATAATTTTCAGACTTCTCTGGTTTTTATCCATTTCAAATTAAATCTAACAATATTTTGCCCAGAGACCCCCTATTTTTCCATAATTTAATTATATATATATCTTCTGGAGCATTCCTACAATTTCATTCATTTGATGTATTTTTGTCACATTCATTATTGGATAACATTCCTCATGTTAGACTGTTAGACATATGAAAAATGCAGAGGAGCTAAGTTTCCTGCCATTTTTTAAAACACTTATATCTCAATAACTACATCGGTAACCTATCATTTTTTTTTTGCTAAAATTACTTCTTTTACAATTTTCTAACAAAAAAATCACATGTAATCGGAAACCTTGTTATTTTGAAATTGCACAGAGAACATCCTTAATGCATTAATTTTTATAAAGGTATATTTTGTGACATAATTTTTCATCATCTTGTTCGAGTTAAAAAAAAGGCTTCCATATTTCAAATACGGAACTTTTTAAGATACATCGGCAAACGAATACCGAAGCAAGAATGAAGAAAGGGGAAATTCCAAAATCATAAATCCAAAATCACGGCAATTCACATCAACACGAATTGAGACAGTATGACGAAGACACAACAAACAAACAAAAATGAACAAAAACGATATGAGGTATAACACGTACGTTCTTGTCTTAGTATTTAACTATAAGCATTCGTAAGTTCGTGCCGTTTATATTCAACGTTTTCGTGAGACTTTTGCATTTTTTTCTTACTGCCGAACCACGAATGCAAAAGTCCGATGAAAATGTTCTCGTTTTCCAGTTTTGCATTTACACTGTACAAGATTTAACATAGTTTGACATGATTGGAATTCATAGATACATGTTGAAGAAAATACAAATAAGATCATCAAATGAAATGTTAACCTGTTGTTGTTGTTTTGAAGCTTGCAGGTGTATGGAGGACCGGTATTGCAACAAAATTTATTACTATAAGTATTTTAGTTATTTCAGTACTTTTCCGGTAGTCAAAACTTTGAAATTTAAAAAATCTGATGCTAACTCAAGAAAAAACGCTATTTAAGGAAATCACCATAAAGGTAGAATTTTTCTCAAAACTGCGATGTTCTTTGTGGTAATATTAAGGCTTGGTATGAATACACATAAAAAGGTGATGATAAGTTTTGCAAAACATGTACATGTATACACAAATAAGGCATCAGCAACATATGGTTTAATATTGCAACAATAAAACTTAATATTATATTTGTACTTTTATTTCTATGTATAAAGTATAGAAATACAACTTCTCAATAAAACATCATATTGCACAGTTGATCGTGATAAATCATCATATTGCACAGTAACTTTGATTGACGTTTACAGGCCACACCCCTTTAACACCCACAATAGATATACCACGCCCCTTTTTATTTGTCATAAGAGACTTGTCATGTCAATCAAATATAATAAAACAATTATGGCAGTTCTATACTCGATCAATATGGGGTTTAACGGAGCGCAAAAGATAATATTGAACTCGGGGTAAACCCTCGTTCAATATTACTTTATTGCTCCGTTAAACCCCATATTGATCTTGTGGAAGTGCCATAATAGTATAATATTCCATGTTCAATGTTACTGATGATACAGTTCTGATATAAAAATAAATATTAATTTAATTTAATGCTTTATCTATTTAAAGAGGGTTACAAACAGCCCGAAGGCTACAAAGTTGCTCTACTCGACATATAAAGACAAGACAATATAATACAAGAATCTATCATTCATGTTTAATTAAGTTATGTAAAACGTTTACTCTTTTCAATAAATTCACAAACATATTCCAGTAAGAGCTTGTTGTCGTTCATTGAGAAGAGTAATAATGATGACCCAGTCAGCTTTCCATTGACTTCTTATTGGCCATGAATTCCCCGGCAAAATGTCACATGGTTTAATGTAGCCAATATGACGTCAGAAAAGTTGAAGCTCATTCAATTGTCAGTGAATGGATATTGATAGATACAAGGGAATAAAACTGACTTAGGGACTTCCCATGAAATCGACATACCATTGGTGAATAAATAAATAATTGAACTTTGGCACTTCTAAAACTGACAAAGATTTTAGGGGAGGTTGATTGAGATCGTAGCTTATGAAAAAATCAAACATTAGACGGCATCCACGTATATCTTATTAAAACGCACTACGTGAATGTCATCGTCGGAAACTGGTTGTAGCCCGATATGACTAGTCCTTGACGGACTTATTTTAAAAGCGTCGTAGTAGTGTAGCCAAAAGTATTGTTATGTATTGTTATATATGTAATCGTTTTCTCGCGATAGTTTTTGGGTATCCAATTTTCTTTATTATACCTAATTTCAATGTAGGAATGTTGGTAACTTTGATCATTTAAAAGGTAGTATTTAAGCAATATTTTGGACCGGTATAAGTAGAATGAATGAATCATAGATAAATAAAAACATATAAAGGGAAGACAAATGTACCCCTAGGGCGACCGTAATTTGATTGGTGTGGAACCAAAATATTCCAGAGGGCACTTCCAGAGATAAATTTATTTTCTAAAATTGTTTTAGAAGTCCTGCAATGAAATAAATTTGTTGCATTAATACATGTAGTAATTCAACGAATGATGCATTTTTTCGACCTCAAACTTTTTACAAAACTTATGAAAAATAATTTAGTACTCAGTATCAGAATTTTAATACTTATAACAATTCCGAGCTAAAAAGAGCCAAAATGGGCAAAAATGAAAATATTTTACGAAGTACCTAAAAGGTGTATTTTAATCGGATTTTGAAGGAGGGTTTTTTTTAGCAAACTTTCAATACCGTATTGAAACATTTTATACTATTTCTAAACTATAAAGTTTCGGAAGAGAACAAAATCTAGTTTTTACAAATTAAATTTTTCTCATTAGTTTTTAATGAGATTTATTTCTTTGGGTTCTTCCTGAGGTAAATTTTTTCAATTTCCTATGAATAGGAATGAAAAGTTTGACGTAATTATGTCCATCTGAAGAGACGAAATTTACACTTCGGTATTTAGTTTCTCCTGTCAACACTTGGCAATGTGTTGCAACATGCTGCGTTTTGCGTATCCATTTATTTTACATTTGTCTTATATCTCAAACACTGTTGGAGATATCAGTACTCGTCTGTATATACCCTGTTTATTTGTTGCGGCTTTATCATGCTTCTTTTTTGTGTATTCTTGGTGACGTTAATTATTTTGATACCTTTCAGAGGCAGTACAAGGAGTACCAGACACAGAAAAAGTTCCTATTGGTTTACGTAAATTGAAAGACGTTGGCTTGTACAATGTCATCTTTGAAGTGGATCTTGGAGACTCCACCTATAATTTTGATAAGTTTTCGATAGAACAGATGTGTGCTCTTCTTCAAAAGTGGATCCAATGGACACATGATAATCTCAATAAGGATGCTAAAGTTTTTGTTAGTTTCCGAGATCTTCCAGATGCAATGCCTGAGGATTCTACCCGTGTTTTACAAGTTGTCGATTTTCTTTGTAAGCTTCCAGCATCTATTCGTCTATTTGGACTGATGTTTGAGGAGCCTACAGGGAAATCTCTTCCAGAAGAATGTGCCTCTTGGGCAAAATTCATCAGAAGAGTTATGGATGATAATAAATGGAATGGCCATCTCCTGGTCCATGTTCATCAGAAGTTTGGATACTGTGATGCAACAGCCCTAGAGGTAATATCAGAATAATGCCCAAACCACCTACTGTATACCTTACGTAACATGCAAAATACAAACAAAGCTTTGACAGGTCGTATAATAGCGTCGGAAAGTCTTATTACGGAACAAACAACAATTTCTGAATAAATGGAATTTAAGTACGCTTACCATATCAAAAAACATTGTTTTTTAACATTTTTCAGTAAAAATAACTAATCCTGTACTTAAAATCTGCAGATGGCCATTTCGATAACTCATAACACTTCAGAGCAGATAAAGTCACATTTGGAGGGATAAAAATCAAATATGATAATGCTGACATGAAAAAGGGGCTGAAAGTACTAAAAGCTATGGACAGTGTCTTGCATGAGGGATGTACTAACAGTGCCGGATCCTGGTTGGGGTGGGGTGGGGGGAGGGGTGCTGCTTAGATTGGAAAATAGTTAAAATTCCTAGGGTTTTTTAAATGGGTTCCAGACCCCCTTTACGGGAAAAATTATGGATCGGGCCCCCTTAGCAGAAAGTCTGGAACCGCCACTGAGTCTAATACTTCTGATCCCCTGTTTACATCTTAACAGAAGACATTGTAAATATTCAAATGATCGTTTCCAACCAGTTTCAGAGTACCGAATGATTTGGCAGGCATTAAGCTGTGAGACTAACAGTCAACAAGCAGTGACATTGGTGTATTTAGTTCTGCAGAAAGCTACTAGTATTTCGACAACTTCTGTTTCTTCAGTGCAGATGAAAATTTTAACACTGTCCTTAGCTTATTTTGGCTTTCCATTTAGATCATATTTGGTTATGTGCTCTCTATCAGTTTTTAAACATCTACGAGTTGACTGTCTTTGAAATGTTTAGGTTTTTATCTGCACTGAAGAAACATAAGTTGTCGAAATGGTCATATGCATAAAATAAATTTAAATGAACTTCGGTATTTTGTTATTTGGAAGATGAAATGAAAGGATGTATGTGTTTATAATTTGCGCGATTTTGAAAATTCGAAACAACTTTCATTAAAATCAGAAATTCTGCGGACGAAACGACAATTTGGTAAAGACTTTGTCTCGTGTACATCTACTCCTTATCTTTTCATTGTTTATTCAAAAATGTAAAATATGATGAGGTTTTAATCCTTTGTCTAAAATATACAATGTACTATAAAATTTTATAAAAAAAAGGAATATGACTATGCTATATGAATATTAAACTAAAGAAAAAATGCATTTTTATTAGGTCTTGATGAATGGGGCAAATGGTATATGGGCAAGTGTTTGCATTGAAGGTTCATCTATGGGAAATGCTTCATCTTGTGTGACTCTGTTGAATTTAATTCGACTTGGAAACAGAAAAGTTATCAAAAAATTCAACTGCACATATCTAAGACAGGCAGCCATTGAAGTTACCAGAATTACAACTGGAGTCGATCCCCATATCAAACAGCCAGTCTACGGCGCACGTGCTTTAGATTTTGTGTTTAACATGAAAAAGGAAGAATTTGATTTAGCCAGCTTTTTCGGCGAAAAAGCGCCGATAAGAATTACAACGCTTTCTTCCCCTGCAATGATTCGCCAAAGATTGATCAACCTTTTTGGTGACTCGGAAGATTTTACTGAAGAAGTTGCTTACAAAATGAAGCAGAAAATGTTGGAGGATTTAAAGGCTAACAGGTATTTATATATTAAGACGAAATATGCCAATTTCCGAAATAATGGACCGATTCAGAAATGCAACGGCATTATGGGATTGCGATTTTTTATTGGTCAAAACGTAATTTACGAGGACCGAAGTTGAATTCCTGAATCGGTCCATTGTCGATTTCGATTATTAATATAATTTGTATAGAAACAAACAAAAGTAAGGAGCTCAGAACAAATAATGTTGTTTGACCCAGTATACATATATAAAATATTGAATCCCGCCGAACTTAGAAAATGAACTTTACAATGTGAACACTATTGAAACTTTGATTATGATTCAGTGGAATAGTCAACAAAAATGAACAAATACAACCAAAACGCAAAGTAACACACACAAACAGGCCCTGAAATAGAATTAACTCGATGGTAAAGTTTCAACGTTATTATTTTTCAGAAAGGAGGAATACATGAGTAAAGTTGGTCTAGCTGTTTTGTATGACAGGGCAGGCGGTAAACTAACGGAAGAAATCGGTGAAGCCATAGCTAATGACCCAGTGAAGACACCACATGCTGCAAACATAATAGAGGAGATACGCAGAAGATGGGACGAGTGGGACAGTAAGGAAGATTTGGAAAAACAAGGAGATAACATGTTGGAGTTTGATTCATTTTACAATGGCTTTATGGCACCATATTTTGGTTGCTACCGATGTTCCGATACAAAGAAAGCACTGAAAGCACTGGACATGGACTCAGATGGAGGCATTGATTGGTCTGAATTTCTGGTTTATATTAAATGGGCCCTCAAACAGTATCCCGAAACCGAAGATGCTGATGGTATTCTGGAGATAGCTTTCCGTAAAGGATTAATCCCGGCTATGCGTGATGAAATGTTAACTCAACAAGGTCTACAAACTAAAACATCGCAATAATCTACATTCCAAATTTACATTATATTATAATCTTACTAAAGCCACAATTTATAAAGTACAAATATATGTAAAAGACGAAGGGGACAAGAAAAGCGTTAACATGCTGAAAATGTTGATTGGATCCTTGAAACAGTTTTCCGTATAGGATTAATCCTGGCTAAGAGTGATGAAATGCAAAAAAATTTAAAAAGCATCTCACAAAAAAAACAATTGTAGTTATTATTAAGTTTAAGTAATTGATACTCATATTGAGTTTTTTATGTTATTTTTATTATTTTTTCGATAAAATTGTAAACAATGACTATAATCCTTTTTAGAGAATGTTATTTTTTCCTCTCCAGTCAATCTTAAGCTGAACAATATTGTTCTTTTCCACTTCCGGGCATTTATTTCTTTTCCAGATTGAAACACCCCTAAATGTATGTATCTGACTAATGCCTACAGAAAAAGCCCAATACTAACAAGTTTTCATTTGTATAGCGCCCTTAATATCATCTGTGATACATAATTATTTCACAAAAATTTTACAAAGCTTTTTCTTTGTTCAGAACGTGGTTTAATTTCAACCAGTGTTTTTGTTAACATTCACACTTTGGGCCTTTGATGAACTTATTGGGCTTTGTTCAACTTATGTTTTGTACATATGTAAAAAAAGGAAATGTGCATATAAGATTTTTATTCACATTGATTTAGCAAACATAGAAAATTTGGCACCAAAAATCACACATTTAGTCATCTTCAGTATTGAAAAATCACCAAGATTTCCATTCGCTTGAAATTATACTTGCTTATGATGTACGTTTTCTGATAAGTAAGAGGATTTATAAAGAACCCCAAAAGGTTTGAAATTAAACAAATAGCTTTTCATTCCTCTCATATAATAAAACCCAAGACAAGCTGTTTATAAATGTATTCGATTCCTAGATATCTATTATTTTCTCTCAAAATGTCATTTGCTTCCAATATATTGATAAAAAAATAATAAGAAGAATTGACTAAAAACAATAAGTTCGTTTGGGAGACTTAATAAACAATATCATAATGATTTGCCTGCGCCTCAATTGAATCAGTCTGTGTACAGAGCATGCTAATATTTAGTCTTGTACTTTTCTTGTGCATTATTTATAATTATATATACTATAATAAAAATAATCAGAACAACAAAATCTTTTTTTATTGCGATAAAAAAGTTTGAAGGTGATTCCTACAAATTAAAGTGGTTCGTAGTATAAAGCAGCATTGCGATATTGTTGTAGCTTATTTGGTTGTGACAATTGATCAGATGACAGTGATCTAAACGTTCAAACACAGGAGAAAAATCTCAAAACCAACCAAGTTATGTGTCAAAAGTATTAATCATACATTCTTAAGCAATAGATACAAAAAGAAGGATGACACGAAAATCAGCTAGGGATACAGATTGTACTATGCAGATACTCCTTGATTGCTATAGATTTCCAAAATTAATATCACAAGTAGAATACCGAAAGAAGAGTACATAAAGACAAGTGAACCGCAAAATTGACACCAGAAGACGGAACACCAATGACACGATATATTATACGGACAAGACAACACAGCATTTAGAACTAAAGCACTCAAAGTTTGAACTCTTAAAAGCGAATGCTCTGGTCCGGAATGGTAAACTTGTTCTGCTATGTATACGGTACCCACAACAGTGTCATTGAGTCAGTCCAGAGTAAGTCAAAACTGGTAATGTCAAATTTTGGGCGACTTAGATTTTAATTGAAAATGTCTGTTCTCATTTGTGAAACTGACGCTTCATGTCTATCTATAATGTCCTGCTGACGGTCATAAATTTTCTAAAGGAACAAAAGACAGAAAATATCCTTCTAAAACCATCATGCTTTATAGAAACGCTAAATATACACTCCATTGCTTAGGAGTAAGGTATATCGCTGCTAAGAAAAGAAAAATTCATTTACAATTGTGAAGATAAATCATCTTGTTTGTCATATTAGAATAGAATTTAGACGTCCATGTCCATCAGTGTGTAACAAGAGATCAACGTTTCAAACGTATGAAACATAACTATAGGTCTGATAGTTGCCTCTTTAAGCTTACATCGGTATATGTAAAACAACGGCAGTACAATGCCGAAGGCACAAGATTACATAAATCAAAGTCCAGAGACAAGGCAAAAGCAAGAACACCAGAAGACGGAAGACCAAAGACACTTCACACCCACAGAACACACAAACACTAAAAAAACAACACTGAAAACTAAAGCACTAACAGTGTGAACTCTTAAAAACAGTGGCACCAGGTGCTCCTGAAGGGTAAGGTTGTCCTGTCCTGCATACAGCACCCGTCAAACAGTGAATGAGGTATTTATGGTTTTGAAAGATCCGTTTTGTAGCAGATCGGTTAATGTCATTTTCTAACCCGTAGACAAAAGCAATAACAATCCACGGTACGTGTTACTTATCTAACTCTGAAACAGTACAAAGGTAACGAATTTGGAAAGCTTCTGTAAATCTCTTCAGTATTCAGACAATAACAAGGACAACTCGGTACAACAAACATCACTCAAGACAAAACTAAAATTCAACAGTATGATATACAAGACAACACAAAAAATTAAAGCACCGACAGTGTGAACCCCCATAAAAACCGAGGGTAATATCAGGTGTTCCGGAAGGGTAAGCATGTCCTACTCTGTATACAGCACTCATCACACTGTCAGTGGGTCAATCCAGGGTAAAGTCAGAATCTGTATTTTCAAATCCGGAAAGACGTGAATCTAAATGTAAATATCCTGTACACCTTTGACTGGTAGCAGAAAGACATAAAAAAATCAATATATCGGAAGCTGCATTTAAAGGACTGGGTTAATTGGGTTTTTTTTCTGTATAAGTCCTTGTAAAAGCTTTGCTTCATACCAATGAAGAGAAAGGTCCGCTTTAAGTGGCGCAAAACTGGCTCCCATTGGAATCCTTTATGTTGAAATATTCAACTACTGTTGCAATGGACACTACAGAAGTTTTATAGCATATATGTGTTATCTAAAATCATGCATCATTTTAGTCACCATCATGTGACAAATCGTTACAATACTTTTATGTCACAAGAGAATGTACATTTTCAAGTCGACTCAGAGTGGAAAACAAATTACCACAAAATTTTCCATTGGCAGTGTGACGTGTGAAGTTTCAAACTTATCTTTCCGGAGCATACGATGTGATGTATTTGTGGGGTCATACTACGATTTTTTTTTGCATGCTTAAAATTGTTTCAGGGCAATCATGAAGACCTTTCTATGCTCCTACTACGATCTAACTACGATGGCCCCGATCACACAATGATCCCATTTAAATGCGACCGTGGCCTATTGTGATGGCGGTATTTTATTCTGTTACAAAACTGTGTACCATTAAAAAAGATTAGTCGTCAATTGAATAAAAGTGAAAAAAAGAATAAAAAACAGGAAAAGGATAAACCTGAAAAAAACTGACAATAGAGGAAAACTAAGGAAGCTCGTAAGTGTCAAGTAGAATTATTTTTTTCTATGTGGCGGCCGCTACATGAAGTAATTATCTGGCGGCCGCAGTATAACATTGCTGTTCATTTTTTTTGTCATGTCGTGTTAAATTGGTGTTTTTTTACGGAAGCCGGTAAGTTCCAAGTATAGAAAAGTAGAAATAATTTTTTATGCCGACCGAGATATAATTTGTATGGCGGACGCCAGATAAAATTAGTGGTGGTCGCTAGTCAAATTATACTGCGGCCGTCATGATGGTCCTTGAACAATTTTGAACATGTAAACAAATCGTAGTGTGGTCGTGGTTGAATCTGGTGTTAATAGCGTCGCACTAGCGTAGGTCGTGGTAAGTTCGTGGTAAGGTCTTCATAATTTGGTTGGTAGCATCGTAGTTAGATTATGAGAATCTAGTTGAAAAGACTGCGCTGAGATCCCAGTAAGATGCTACTACGATTTTATTACGATCATTCCGATTTTACTACGACTTCCCATGATATAAAAGTACGAGTTTAAGTCGACTTTACCACGATCACGCAAAAACAGTACCATAATACTAGGTGTACACTGCCGATCAGATCATCTCGACCATGCTGTTTTATCCCGATCAACGTCATAAAATTAGTTGATGAGTTAGCGTACGACGTCCACTCGATCTTTACCCGATTAAACACGACTAACATTCGACCATTCTCGATCTCCTAAAGATTCACGTACGACTTTTGCTCGACCCTTATTTGACCAGACTTTGTCAGATTGAGCAAGATCGTAACCCGATTTGTGTTTGAATAACTAGACCTGGTCGTTAGAAGATCGTGAAATGGTCGAGTGTGCTAAACTTTTGTTCTTTTGGTACGTTTGTATATCTTGGGATAAAATGTTAAATTCAGGAAACAATTCAGCATGATGGTAGAGCAGCAAAGTTTGTGGCCAAGGTGGCTGATGCTGATAGATAGTGTAGCAAAGAAGGCGGATCTGACACAGAATGTGCGTAGTTTGGGTTATACAATAGCAAATGTTTCAAAGTCATCATTATAAAGGAATGAATGTTAGCGTTTACATACTAGAAGGTCATCCTCCTTATCATGCGTCAGAATTCGACTGTGTGATTTTCCTGTCATTACATATAGGACTATTCTCATACATAAAACAGAAGACATATCACATATGTACAGTAGTTTTCATGAATAGCTCCCACTTTCTGTAGGAAAAATTCGGTTGAAAATGGCGAGTGGCTTCCCCTTTGGTGCTTCATTTGCCCTATACAAATCATAAAAGATTTTTTTTATCTTCTAGTTCATGTTACAAATGTTCAAAATCGCATTTTCTGATGTCATTTAGCTTGAATCATGTCTTGTGATAAGCGTACAAACCTGGTAGGAAGAAACAATGTTTTATTCTTGAATCCATGTATTTAGTGAATCTGTTTCTGAAGTGTGTATATTGGGTACATTGTGGGTTCAATTTCAAATTCTGTCATCATAGCACGTCGACTGACTTTAAGCCCTTCACACGTCATCCTTTAACTCTACTAGAAGCATGCACAATTTCTACAATCCTGATATGGCCAAGTTGAGCTTTTGCCAACTTGTACTACATCATTACTCGACTAAAATGATTCTTTCTTTTTTCTATACATGATCTTCCCGACCTCAACCCGATTTTTCCCGACCTGTATCCGACTTTTACTCGGCCACTCAAGACCTTTAGTCGATTTAACACGACAGCATGTCATCTTTTCACAATAGCACAACATTGGGCTTTCAAAAGCCTCAGTGTTAAATAGTTCACTTGGTGATACAAGCATGAAATTTTGCATACAGATTCTCTTAATCATACCAAATAAGAAAATATAATTGGCCATTCCAGTTTCGACCATTTTCAAGATGGCCGCCACATTGGTAGTGTATGCAATTTATTCTGTCAAAAAAAAACAACAAAAAAAACAAAAACAAAACAAAAACAAAAAAAAAACGGAAAAAGTCGCCAAAATCGCAAAAATAGTTCATAAACCAGTGGTATTTTGCTTAGTCTCTATCAATATAATTGATTTATAAGGTCGTTTTTTTCAAAGTAACAATACTAAATACAAAAAAATGCCAAAGTTGCATAAAAAAAGAGTAAATTGCGTTATGCTGTACACGTGTCTCAAGGAGCAACCTCTCATCAGCAGCATTAACATCAAATAATTGGAAACCATAATCCAAAAGTTGTAATAGAAGAAGTACTCGTTACCAAATATATCGAAATAGGAAGTCAAATCAAATACCTAGGACATCTACCGAGTGCCATACACGGAATGAAGCCTCGATATTTTTAAGGGGTTAGAATTTTAATAAAAACAGTCAAATTCTATAAAACGCAAGGTAAAATTTTCATGTCAGACAAGTCTGACTATCGGGCAGGTGAATACCCTCGGGGACCTCTGGTCCACCAGCAGTGGCATCGGCCCAATGGTTCAAAATACAAAAAAATACCGAAGTTGCAAAAAAAACAGTAAATTTCGTTATGCTGTACACGTGTTTCAAGGAGTTACCTCTCATCAGCAGCATTAATATCAAATAATATGGAAAGCCATAATCTAAAAGTTGTCACAAAAGAAGTACTCATTACCAAAAAAATCGAAATATTAAGCCAAATCCAGTACCAAGGACATCTACCGAGTGCCATAAACGGAATGAAGGCTCGATATTTTTAAGGGGTTAGAATTTTTATAAAAACAGTCAAATTCTATAAAACGCAAGGTAAAATTTTCATGTCAGACAAGTCTGACTATCGGGCTGGTGAATACCCTCGGGGTCCTCTGGTCCACCAGCAGCGGCATCGGTCCAATGATTCAAAATACAAAAAAATACCGAAGTTGCATAAAAAAACCCAGTAAATTTCGTTATGCTGTACACGTGTCTCAAGGAGCAACCTCTCATCAGCAGCATTAAAATCAAATAAT
>MJUU01041465.1:44953-64282 GCA_002080025.1 Modiolus philippinarum
GAAGTTGGGAGACTTATTGTTTTTGTTGCGTTTCTTATTATGTCGCCCCAGACGTAGTCGGGACGACATATTGTTATTCCTCCGTTTCTTATTATTATTATTATTATTATTCCAGCCGAAAGTTGTCCAGTCTATTACTCAGCCATTCATGATCAGAAGTTCATGAAACTTGACACAAATTTGGATCATTATATGAAGATGTGCGTTTTAATATTTTTATTTTCCAAATGGCCGCAATTTCCAAGATGGCCGCCAAAATACGTCAAAATTTCAACGTTGCCGGATTTCGACGAAAAGTGATTTCTAGGTGGATTTTGACGCTGCGAACAACATAGAATCATCGAATTGGCTGCCAATGGCGACATTAGCTATTGCTTGCAATTGCAAATCTAGTTATTATTAAGTCTCCCAAACGAAGCTTAGGAGACTTATTGTTTTTGTTGCGTTTCTTATTATTATTATTATTCTTCCATCTTTCTTTCTTCTCGTCGCAATGAACTTGTCCGAAGCAGATCTCATAAACCATTAGACCTAGAGGTTTCAAACTTGGCATACTATTCACCCCATGTATCTAGATGTGCATCAAAATTTTTTTCAAAAGCCGGTCCATTAAGGGTACTTTTGGGGGTATCAAAAAGGGGTGGGGTCGTCCTATAGTAACCCTATGGGAAATTGAAATTTTGAAAGTTTGCCACCATTTTTTTCACTATTTCTCAAAAACTATTAACACTAGCTCTTCACCAGAAAGGTGGGGGGTCATGTAATATAGGGTTACACAGCATTGGAAATTTTAAAATAACTACCGTTGCCATGGAAACCATACCAAAAAATGGAAATTTTGGGAAAATAGTAGTTTCTGTTGATAATAGTATTTTAATTACAGCAATATGCATTACTTAGATTATAAGGGGAACCCCTGCCCAATTTTTTTTTGGAAAGGTTCTGAAATTGGTTGCCATGGAAACAAAACCAGAAGCATATTTTTTGTTGAAAAATTGAGTTTTCTGATAAAAAAAGGGGAATTTTGAGAAATATGTATTAAATAGGTTATAACGGGAACCCCTGCCCAAATTTTCTTTGGAAAGAGATCTGAAATTGGATGTAATGAACAAAAGAGTATTTGGTTGCCATGGAAACAAAACCAAAAGCATATTTTTTGGGAAAATTAGGTTTTCTGATAAAAACAAGGAATTTAGAGAAATACGTATTACTTAGATAATTAGGGGAACCCCTGCCCAAATTTTTTTTGGAAAGGGTCTGAAATTGTTTGCAATGGACAAAAGAGCACTTGGTTGCCATGGAAAAAAAATCAGAAGCATATTTTTTGTTGAAGAATTGAGTTTTCTCATACAAAAAAGGAATTTTGAGAAATATGTATCAAATACGTTATAAGGGGAACCCCTGCCCAAATTTTCTTTGGAAAGAGATCTGAAAATGGATGTAATGAACAAAAGAGTATTTGGTTGTCATGGAAACAAAACCAAAAGCATATTTATTTTTGTGGAAAATTAGGTTTTCTGATACAAAACAAGGAATTTTGAGAAATATGTATTACATAGCTTATAAGGGGAACCCCTGCCTAATTTCTTTTTGTAAAGGCTCTGAAATTGGTTGCAATCAACAAAAGAGCACTTGGTTGCCATGGAAACAAAACCAGAAGCATATTTTTATTTGTTGAAAAATTGAGTTTTGCGATAAAAAAGGGAATTTTGAGAAATATGTATAACATAGATTATAAGGTGAACCCCTGCCCAAATTTTTTTTGGAAAGGGTCTGAAATTTGGAATAATGGACAAAAGAACATTTTTGTTGTCATAAAAACAAAACCAGAAGTTATTATTTATTATCATTATTTTGTTTGTTTAAAAAATCAGGTTTTCTGATTTAAAAAAAAGAATTATGAGATATATGTATTACATTGGTTATGAGGGGAACCCCTGCCCAAATTTTTTTCAAAAGGGAGTCTCGTAATGCCTTGGTATCCGATATGGGAGTTCGTTTGGGAGACTTTTGTGTTTCGCTTGCGAACACAGTTATTACTTGTTATTATTCTTCCATATTTCTTTCTTCTCGTCGCAATGAACTTGTCCGAAGCAGATCTCATAAACCATTAGACCTAGAAGTTTCAAACTTGACATACTATTGACCCCATGTATCTAGGTGTGCAATCATCAAAAATTTTTCAAAAGGGGTCCGTTAAGGGTACTTTTGGGGGTACCAAAAAGGGGTTGGGACGTCCTATAGTAACCCTATGGGAAATTGAAATTTTGAAAGTTTTCCACCATTTATTTCACTGTTTCTCAAAAACTATTTACACTAGCTCCATAAAACTTCATCAGAAAGGTGGGGGTCATGTAAGAAAGGTTTACACAGCATTGGAAATTTAAAAATAACTACCGATGTCATGGAAACCTTACCAAAAAATGGAAATTTTAGGAAAATAGTAGTTTCTGTTGATAATAGTATTTCAATTACAGCAATATGTATTACTTAGATTATAAGGGGAACGCCTGCCCAAATTTTCTGAAATTGAATGTAATGAACAAAAGAGTATTTGGTTGCTATGGAAACAAAACCAAAAGCATATTTTTTTGGGAAAATTATGTTTTCTGATAAAAAAACAAGGAATTCTGAGAAATATGTAATACTTAGATTATAAGGGGAACCTCTGCCCAACTTTTTTTTTGAAAAGGGTCTGAAATTGTTTGCAAAGAACAAAAGAGCACTTGGTTGCCATGGAAACAAAACCAAAAGCATATTTTTTTTTCTTTTTGGAAAATTAGGTTTTCTGATAAAAAACAAGGAATTTTGAGAAATATATATTACTTAGATTATAAGGGGAACCCCTGCCCAAATTTTTTTGGAAAGGGTCTGAAATTGTTTGCAATGGACAAAAGAGTACTTGGTTGCCATGGAAACAAAACCAGAAGCATATTTTTTGTTGAAAAATTGAGTTTTCTGATAAAAAAGGAATTTTGAAAAATATGTATTAAATAGGTTATAAGGGGAACCCCTGCCCAAATTTTCTTTTGAAAGAGATCTGAAATTGGATGTAATGAACAAAAGAGTATTTGGTTGTCAAGAAAACAAAACAAAAAGCATATTTTTTGGAAAATTAGGTTTTCTAATAAAAATAAGGAATTTTGAGAAATATGTATTACATAGCTAATAATGAGAACCCCTGCCTAATTTCTTTTTGTAAAGGCTCTGAAATTAGTTGCAATCAACAAAAGAGCACTTGGTTGCCATGGAAACAAAACCAGAAGCATATTTTTGTTTGTTGAAAAATTGAGTTTTCCGATAAAAAAAGGAATTTTGAGAAATATGTATAATATAGGTTATAAGGGGAACCCCTGCCCGAATTTGTTTCGGAAAGGGTCTGAAATTTGGTGTAATGGACAAAAGTGCATTTGGTTGTCATACAAAGAAAACCAGAAGTTATTATTATTATTATGTTTTTTTGTTTGTTTGAAAAATTAGGTTTTCTGATTAAAAAAAGAATTATGAGATATATGTATTGCATAGGTAATGAGGGGAACCCCTGCCCAAATTTGTTTTCAAAAGGGAACTCGTAATGCCTTGGTATCCGATATGGGAGTTCGTTTGGGAGACTTTTGTGTTTTGCTTGCGAACACAGTTATTACTTGTTATTATTCTTCTTTCTTTCTTCTCGTCCGGATGAACTTGTCCGAACCAGATCTCGGAGACCATTTTACCTACAGCTTTCAAACTTTGTAGGATGTTTGCCCCATATATCTAGATGTGCAACATGCAAAAGTTTTTCAAAAGCGGTTTTATTAAGGGTACATTTGGGGGGTTCAAATAGGGGTAAGGTCCTCCTTGTTAACCCTATGGGAAAATGAAATTTTGTATTTTTTTGCCACTTTTTTCACTGTATCTCAAACACTGAGAACACTTACTCCATGAAACTTCATGGGAAAGATAAGTGTCATGTTTGAAAAGGTTTATCAGCATTGGAAATTTCAAAATCGCTACCGTTGCCATGGAAACCATACCAAAAATTGGAAATTTTGGGAAAATAGTAGTTTTTGTTGATAATTTTATTTTGATTACTGCAATATGTATTACTTAGATTATAAGGGGAACCTCTGCCCAATTTTTTTTGGAAGGGGGTTTAAAATTGATTGTAATGGATGGAGAAATTTCAAAATAACTATGGTTGCCATGGAAACCAGGCATAAAATTGGAAATTTTGAGAAAATTGTATTTTCTGCGTATAATTGTTTTTTGATTTTTTGATTACAGCAATATGTATTACTTGGATAATAAGGGAACCCCTTCCCAATTTTTTTTTTTGGAAAGGGGGTTTAAAATTGATTGTAGAGAATGGATAAATTTCAAAATAACAATGGTTGCCATGGAAACCATGCAAAAAATTGGATATTTTGAGAAAATTATATTTTCTGCTTATAATTGTATTTTGATTACATGCAAAAAAATTGAAATTTTGGGAAAACGTATTTATTATTGATAATTGTATTTTCATTACAGCTATATATATTATAAAGGTTATAAGGGGAACCCCTGCTTAAATGTTTTTTGAAATGAGGTATACAATTGGTTGTAATAGATAATAGAGCATATGGTTGCCATGGAAACCAAACCAGAAAGCTTTAATTATGAGAAAAACACATTTTATGCTGTGTGTTATGTTTTGATTTCAACTATATGTATACAGCTAATTATAAGGGAAACCCCTGCTCAAATTTTGTTTGAAACACAGTTATAACTTGTTATTAAGTCTCCCAAACGAAGTTTAGGAGACTTATTGTTTTTGTTGCGTTTCTTATTATTATTCTCCCTTCCCTTTCTTCTCGTCGCAATGAACTTGTCCATTGATTTTCTCAGAGACCATTAGACCTAGAGCTTTCAAACTTTGCAGGATATTGGCCCATATATTTAGATGTGCAAACAGTAAAAAAAATTCCAAAGGGGGTCCAATAAGGGTATATTTGGGGGCTCAAAAAGGAGTAGGGTCATCCTATAGTAACTCTATGGGAAATTGAATTTTGAATGTTTCACTGTAACTAAAACTATTAACATTAGAAACAACGGCAGTAGAATACCGAAGGAACAAAGGGGTGAAATTCACAAAATTCATTAGATGATTCAAAATTGTCAGATAAAGTTCAACAGGATTGGGAATTTCAAAATTAGTACCGTTGCCATGGTAACCATGCTAAAAAAATGAAATTTTGAGAAAATAGTATCTAATGTTGATAATTGTATTTTTCTTACAGCTATTTGTATTATCTAGGTTATAAGGGAAACCCCTGCCCAAATTTTGTCTTTTAATCGAGGTTTAGAATTACTTGTACTGCATGACTGAACATTTGGTTGCCTTGGAAACCAAACCAAAAAGCTACAATTTTGAGAAAAACGTGTTTTCTTCTGAATGTTATGATTTTTAACTATATGTATAAAGAAAATAATATGGGCAATCCCTGCTCAAATTTTTGTTAAAAGGGGGTCTCATAATCGCCAAGAATCCGATTTATCTTATAGGGTCTGTAAGTCTCGTTATGTGACTCACGAGAATCCACGATAAAGAGGAAATTCGAAAACGCTTCCCACCAAAACATGACGTCAGAGGATTATGACGTTCAAATGTTTGTTTGAAACGTCATATATCTTTGTTTAAAATGTATTTTCCGGGTACAATTTTTGATCCCGGAAATTCCAAAATTGTATGAGACTTACAGGCTCTATTGAGGTTATAAGGGAAACCCTGCCCAAATTTTTTTAAACAAGATTTAGAATTAGTTGTACTGCATATTGATCATTTGGTTGCCTTGGAAACCAAACCAAAAAGCTACAATTTTGAGAAAAACGTATTTTATGATTGATTTAACTATATGTATAAAGTAGATTATAAGGGGAATCCCTGCTCAAATTTTTGTTAAAAGGGGGTCTCATAATTGCCAGGAATCCGATATGGGAGTTCGTTTGGGAGACTTTTGTGTTTCGCTTGCGAACACAGTTATAACTTGTTATTATAATTATAATCCCGCCTCAAAAATCATCTTGTCCAACCAAATTCTCAGAGATCACTTGCCCAATCATAATCAAACTTCACAGGTAGATAGATCACCACCCAAAGATGTGCACTTGGGTGTTGAAATTTTCCAAATGACCACCATCATTGGTCACTTTGAACTTTGACCCCAAATCTTATTATTGGATTAACTCGAAAACTGTAACAGATAACTAATACAAGTGTAGCGGCTAACATGAAAATTTCACCAAAATAGTTCACTTATGGATACAAGCATGACAATTTGCGCATGTATTCTTCAGATCATACTGTATCTAAAATCATCGTTGGCCATTACGAATTCTGCCATTTTCAAAATGGCCGCCGGTTTTCCGAAAATGGCGGCATTTATTTTTGACGAGATTCATATTCAGTTGACTATGATCTTATATTTATCTTAAAATCCACCTTTTATCTCAATATGACTAAAAAAGTCTTTATAAGTATTTCAGTATTGTTATTTTGAAAAAAAACGACCTTATAAATCAATTATATTTATAGAGACTAAGCAAAATACCACTGGTTTATGACCTATTCTTGCAATTTTGGCGACTTCTTCCATTTTTTTTTTTTTTTTTTTTTTTTTTATTAATTTTTGAAAGAATAAATTGCATACACTACCAATGTGGCGGCCATCTTGAAAATGGTCGAAATTGGAATGGCAAATTATATTTTCTGATTTGGTATGATTAAGAGAATCTCTATGCAAAATTTCATGTTTGTATCACCAAGTGAACTATTTTACCAGCTATCCGCTCCACTAATATGACACGTGTAGATGACGTTCTCATCAAACAATTGGTTGAAAAGGGAGAAGACCGAGAGGGACTTTGGGCTTTTGCCGAAGTAACCGAGAGTAAGTTTTTTTAAGTAAAAATGCATTGTGTGCGACATATATCATCTTAGTTGTTTTAAAATATGTTAATCTGTTTGTAATGCACATGCATTTTTGATCATCTATTGTTTTCCTGTTTGCTCGTGAGCTATGACCATCAAGTTACATCCGACGTCTCCGGCATCGACGTTAACATTTTCCAAGATCTTGATTCATCAACAGGGTATCTTCTTTCAAGATTATGATTTTCAGGTCTTAAAACCAAACGAACTGGCCACGGTTACTAGTACAACTTAAAATATATTGCTGCTTTTTTTTGCAAATAACTAAAAAAACCTAATTCAGATATCAAAAAAATGACACGGGTTCAAAATGTACAGCATGATGAGAACTACCGGTACCTACCTTTCAATTTCGTCTTTCAATAATCAAATTATATTTTCTTATATAGAAGAAATGTTTGAAATTCCAAAAATGGCCAAAATATAAATATTTTTTTATCCTGCAATTTTGAAAAAAAAATCTGAAGACTCCTATAGGAGTTATTGCTAATTTTGCGGTGGGTTTTTAATCTGTTGGCTTATGTTTAAAAAGCCATTTGAGAAAGAGGTTAACTTTAAATTGATAAAATTTTGATAACATTAATGCTAGGTTTACACCGCCGATCAGACCAACTCGATCAACTCGACCATGCTGTTTTATCCCGATCAACCTCATAAAATTCATTGATCGAGCTAGCTCACGATGATCACGCGACCTTTAACCGATTTAACACGATTAACACTCGACCATTCTCAATCTCTTTACGATTCACGTACGACTTATGCTCGACCCTCCTTCGACCAACCAGACTTTGTCAGATTGACTTAGATCATTGCCCGATTTGCGTCTGATAATGTAGACCTGGTCGGGAGAAGATCGTGAAAGTGTCGAGTGTGCTCGAGTTTTGTCCTGTCAGTACGTTTGTCTACATGGGGTAAAACGTGAAAATTCAGGGAACAGTTCAGCATGATGGTAGAGCAGCAAAATGTGTGGCCCATGTGGCTGATGCTTCAAGGAAATGATGATAACTGTGATAGATATAGAGTATCAGAGAAGGCGGATCTGACGTAGAAGGTGCGTATTTTGGCAAAAGACAAAAGCAAATGCTTCAAAGTCATCATGATAGAGGGAAGAATGTTCGCTTTCACATACTAGCAGGTCATCCTCCTCATGCGTCAGAATGCGACTGTGCGATTTTCCTGTCATTAAATGTAGGACTAATCTGATATATAAAACAGAAGACCTATCATCACATGATATGGGTGGTAACTAGATTTACAGTAGTTTCCATGTATAGCTGTAAACCTGCATTCTGTATAAAAAATCTGGTTTTTAGAAAGTGAAATTTGAATTTAAGCCCTCTGTACCTCATCCTTTTATTCTGCTAGTAGCATGCACAATCTGAAATTCCTTTCTACAATCCTGATATAGTCTGCTTGAGCTTTTGCTATTATTTTAAGGCCATTGTCCACGAACTTTGCATTCAAATGTATAATACCCAGAAACCACAGAGTCATGATAGACCTCGATTGGTTCAATGTGAAAAAATCGTCATGTCCACTTCCAATCAAATATAACCGCCAACTGGGAATATAGTATTAAATTAGATCTTATGGGAAAACTCATTCAAACGTTACCTCTGAAACCCCTAAGCCAATTAGACCAAACTTGTTACAATTGCCAAATGATGGTCCCTTTTCAAAATAGTGTGTGCCATATCGTTAGCTAACAACTTGACCGCTAAAGGGGGACAAAGTTAAACATTGATTTTCACTGGACCAATTGCTGCCAAATTTGGTCAAAATAGTCCTTGGATTACAAACTAGTGTCTATCTTGTCTGCATGCAACCAAACGGGGAACATAATTTAATATTCGAACTTACTTAGGCATTCCAAGATCTTCTACTCTGAAATTACTTTGCCAGTTGGCTTAAATTGAAAACAATAATCCTTGGCTGGTCTGACTTGTAATGTCGTTAATTATGTTTCAGTCATATATCAATGTTTAGACTAAATAGTTAAGAGTTCAGAGATAAGGTTAAAGTAATTACATACAGATGTTTTGTTGAAATATTGTTAACCTTAAGGTCGCGTTATACTGCAGACATGTCTGATTGATTCTGACACTCTACTAAAGTATGTAGAACTTTGAGAACGTAGTTTGGTATCAATGTGCCTTAAATATATGTATGCAGCCAAATAACAAATATTACATGACTTGAGATAGTATCTGGGAGATTCTCATCACATCAAAGATGATCATCAACCAAACTTGATCACAATAGTCATTGGGGTCCATTGAATGGCTCCCTTAAAAACTGAAGAAATACCCTAATGAGACAATGAGGCTCTTGAAAGCCTCATATTATGATATTGTGAAAAGATGACATGCTGTCGTGTTAAATCGAGTAAAGGTCTTGAGTGGTCGAGTAAAAGTCGGATATAGGTCGGGAAAAAGTCGGGTTATGGTCGGGAAGATCTTGTATAGAAAAAAAAAATGAATCGTGTTAGTCGAGTAATGATCGAGTACTAATCGAGTTGGTCTGGAAGCGACTCGTCATAAATCGAGAAGCGAATGAGTTGAAGTCGGGTAGAAATCGGCATGATCGGCTAAAATTTTGAAACTCGATCAAGACCGATCCCTTTTCGACCTCTTCACGACTACCTCGATCAGACCCGATTGATTCCCGACCTGTTCCCGACATATAATGCACACGACCTCTTCACGATATTTTTTGACATGTCAAAAATATTCGGGAACACAACTCGAGTTAAGCAGAGTTTGTAAGATCGTCCCGAGTAGTTAGTAGTGGTTAGTAGACCGAACACGAGCATTCAAGATCAGTGTCCCGATCAATATATATTCATGAATATTCATATATCGAGTTCGGTCGAGTTGCTTTGATCGGCTGTGTAAACCTACCATAATCAAATAGCCAGGTTACCGATACATGCTCGTGTATTCCCTGTCACACAATGGTGTTGATTATTCAGTCGGAATTATCACTTTCAGTCTACTGCCGGCGAACGCTGTAAGTTGGAATATGGGTATACAGCCAATAGAATGCACGGCCACATGTACATACAGTGAATCAAACATGCTTACAAGTAATGCAGCTCATAGATTGAAAAATTGAAAATGTTTGTGGTACCATGCAGACAAATCTTATAAATATTTTTCAGAGGTAGTTGGGGGGGGGGGGGTACCAGACACAGAACAAGTTCCTGTTGGTTTACGGAAGTTAAAAGACGCAGGCTTGTACAATGTTATTTTTTAACTTGTCTTGGGAGACACTACCTATAACTTTGATAAGTTTTCAGTAGAAGAGATGTACATGCTTCTTCAAAGATGGATCCAATGGACACATGATCATCTCAATAAGGATGCTAAAGTTTTTGTTAGTTTTCGAGACCTTCCAGATGCAATGGCCGACGATCCCACCCGTGTTTTCCAAGTTGCAGATTTTCTTTGTAAGCTTCCATCATTTATACGTCTATTCGGACTGATGTTTGAGGAGCCTACAGGAAAATCTCTCCCAGAGGATTGTGCCTCTTGAGCAAAGTTTATTAGAAATGTTATGGACGATAATTACTGGAATGACCATCTCCTAGCTCATGTTCATGAGAAGTTTGGATACTGTGATGCGACGGCCCTAGCGGTAAGACGTAACACAATACAAACACCAACTGTTGTGTATATTGACATTATATGCAAAAAATAACTTCGACTCTTGGGTTGTGTTCAGTTGACCAACAGTAGTGTTAATGTCTAAATATAGCATGAGAATGTCATGCGCAGTACCGTATCCACCATAATGATTTATCCTAGACTCGAGTGGAATTAATGGCAGATAATTTTCCAACTTTGGATATATTTGTTTAAAATAATAACGACCTTTCAATGAGCGCCAGGCTCAAGATAAACAACAGTTTTCTAGATACATAATTTTTAATTGGAGAGTCTAAACGGCAAGTACTTCCCCACATTTCAATTTTGAATGGACTTGAACCTCTTCTTATTGATTGACTGACCTATTTGTACCTCCTCCGTTTTTAGGGCTTGATCCATGCTTGAGATTTTTTTTAAATATTACCTTCCCAAACAAGTGGTCCGTGACACATGACGCGATTACCGGCTTATGAATAATCTCCACAGATAGAATTATTATTGGTTACAGCATTTACCTTTTTGTTATAACCTGTATGAACGAAAAAAAAGAGAATAATCAATAATGAATTAACCTACAAAGGAAGTTATACACTAAAGTCAAATCTGCACTTACATTTTTTATCACTCGTCGACATCTTGGTTTGCTGCTCTTCTAACCCCGCTTCACTGAGGGTTAAACCATATCAGGGGTCATAGGTCAAATACGTCTACTCGAGTACAAACCTCAGCTGGGTCGACTTCGATTTGAAAAACTCGAGTAACTCGTTTACAAAGTCGCACGAACGTTTTATTGAAATATGCAATGCGTACACGAAAACCAAATCGAATAGAAACTCTACAGTCGGGCTCAACTATCAAAATGGCACAGTGCAAAATGAAAGGACGGCACTGTATTATATAAGATTTCGTTAAAAATGAAATAGATATATGTATAGGTCTTCTAAATGCATAGGAAAAAGATCAGAGCAGCATGTTTCTAATAAATCTATTCCTAGTTTATATCCCAAAGGAATTTTCCGTTTGAACATCAAATTTCACTTAGGTATTTTGGTTGCGGATTTTAATACCCATTGGTAATTCATGTATTTCGGGCGGAATATTTTTGTGGAATAGTAGAATACCAATTTCAGTATTGAGCGAGTTGTTGAGGGTGTTTCGTCCCAATTTAAATATTTTTTAAGAAAACCTAATATCTTGGCAAGATTAGGGTAGAGCAAATTTAAAAATTAATTACTATGTCAGTCTGTTATCGTAAATAATAAGAATAAAAATATAATTATTACAGACCTGTGTTCACTTACCAGTCTAAAATCGGGGCTTTCCTGTATCCTATATTTGATCAAACATTACATTTATTGACTTTAAAATTTACTTGTCCCATGTGTTATCCTCATAGTCATATACAGGCAAATCCGACAAGTACCATTTTGACTAAAATATCTGACGAAACCAACATCGATTCCACGTATTTCTTGTTGTCGGTTCCAATTTATCATCAGTTTTACAAAATCAGAAGCATTATTAGTCCCGGTTAAAAGTCGAAATACAGAAAAAGTAATTTTAATTATTTTGTAACCACTTTTTCTGCGCCATCTTGACTTTTTACTCTACTCGATCAAACCTGCCCCTGGTCTAGGTTGAACTCGAGTATGGTCAAAAGGTCAAACTGATGACGTTGCAGAGTAACTCGCACCGTTCGATTGGAATCGAGTAACTAGATAACCCGAGTTAAGCAAATCGAAGTCGACTCAGTCGTTCTTTTCTAATCCGAGTTAAAAGGGTTAACTTGAGTAAGTCACTGAATACGGCTTGAATCTTGATCGATTTTCTGACATTTAAATTTCATAGTTTCCAGACGGTTTAATATACCAAACATTTGATTCATGTGGATGTTATTTTTACACTACTTTATTTTATTTTAATGTGATCATTTAATACATAGATACCGGTTGAACATAATATACTATATTGCCTACGGGCCAAACTACTTGTATTTTAGCATGTTGTGTTGTATCCTTAGTAACATTCGAATCTAGTTTTCTTTTTATTTTTTTTATTTTTTTTTATTTTTATTACAAATACCGAAGCAAAAAGAAAAAAAATACGGCAATTAAATATTAATACAAATTGAACCGTATTAAGACAAATCAAATAAACCAAAATAAACAAGAACGCCATAAACGTAGAGCAATACCAGTATGAAGTGAATCCCTAAAAAACTTTAGGTATTGTCAGGTGCTCTGGAAAGGAAAGCAGGATCTGCTCCACGCGTCGCACCCGTCACATTGCAAAGTCGGTGTTAGTCAGTTCGGTGAGCTCTGGATCTATTTAAAGTTTGTGAAATAGAAACATTGTAATGATATTTATGTATATGAATGTATATTTATTGAATTAAGGACAAAGTTAATGAATTGAAGCAAACAATTTAACGTGTTGTCATTTGAATACGAATTAAAAGAAATGACACATGGATTTATTAGTAATCGAAATACTTGACATAGCTGTCAATTTCAAAATGATTGATAGGGCTAAATAAAATTAACTGCAAATAAAACTGAAAATTGCAGATAACTGCATATAATTGTAAAATTTGTGTTCAACATTTGGCAATCTAATATATTTAAAGTAAGGACAAACAAGTTACAACATACCTACTGTACCCGTATTTCCACAAAAGCTGTAAAAATCAAAATTAAACGAAGTAAAAGAAAATAATGAGTACAACGGACGAAATGGACTTCCTTAATGCAGGAGTATGGCCAGGTTGATTCCTTTGGCATGCACATACTAAAAAATAATACAATATGGAAAACAATTTGCTTTTTAGGTACTAATGAATGGTGCGAACGGTATTTGGGCAAGTGTATGCATCGAAGGCGCTGCCATGGGAAATGCTTTATCTTGTGTGACTCTCCTGAATTTAATTCGACTCGGAAACAAAAAGGTCCTCAAGAAATTCAACTGAACTTACCTCAGAAAGTCCATAAAACAATGTGGGCGTGTGGTGAGCCCCTCTGTTGGAATTCGATGCGATATGAGTAATGATTGATCTTTCCAAGAGGTTGTGAAGGGGACAACAGATATAACTTGAAAAAGCTCTGCAGCCTGTGGTGGAAGTGGCGAGCTGCTGTCACTGGGTTATATCTGAGAAGTGTTGTCTTCTCCTCAAAGGTCATGTTGTCCACTTCTTCGTCAGTCAGATGCCTTCCTTGCTGTTTAGAAATGGCCTCAGGGTATCATGCCACTCCAGATCTGCTGATGAAAGTGTGACGAAATATGTTAAAATGCCAAACTGCTTTACAGCAGCAAGAAGTTTATACATGGCCTTCTGCCAGTATGGTGGAGATCCTCTTACTGTTTGCAAGAACTGATAGGCATGATCTTTGGAAATGAAGGAAGCTAGAGTTTCTGTGTTTTGAATATTGCTGGAAGTTAGAGGATGGCCAGACTCTGTATGGTTGTATGTTTTTTCTGAGAGCAAGGGAAATATTGTCCATAACCTGTTTGTATTCTGTTATGTATTGGGCAAAAAATTGGTACTCTGAATTTGTTGCAAATTTACCACACGTATTCAAAATCCTTGCGTTGAAGTATTGGCTATGTCTCTTTGAGCATTAAATCCAAATTTTCCATTTGTGAACAGCTTTGGGAAAGACACCTCCTCACAGCCATAATCCATCATGAACCCCACTGGAGTCTTGCCCTCTCCTGGAGAGACATTTAAAACTTTGCTGACATCCATGGCTATATCACTTATCTGTATACATGTGTCTAAAGGATGTTCAGTGATTGATTCTGTTACTGTTTGATGTTCAGTAATGTCAATTACTGCAGCTTCATTGTCTGTGTTTGAGTCGTCTCCCTGTTCAGGCTTGGTGAGGTGATCCCAGAGTTCACTGTCCTCTCTGTTTAAGTTTTCTTCCAAATCCTCTGATACATCTATCACTCCTTCATAGTACTGATTATTTTCTTTCAACCAATCAAAAGCTTTAAGGACCATATCCGGCCGCACGTGTTCATAGAAGACATGGTTTTTATACTCCTGTTTTCGTTTGAGTTTTACCGGTAAGATGCCTGCTGATGTTGGAGTTCTTGGTAGCATTTCACATGTCTCATCAACATCTGTGGGAACGTTTACAACAGTCCCAATAATTCATCTCTGTCTGCCTCGTGCTAATGCAGTTATCTTCATAAAAGATGTCCTTTTTAAAATCAATCTTGATTCAAAATCTGTCAACTCATCAAGAGGAGATGGCTCTTCAGTCAGAGCCATATTGTTTGCTTGAGCTTGTGGAGGCATTGACCCATTTTCTGAGTGTCTCTGGCAAGTATTGCAAATCCACTCTTTTTCTGAAACTGTTGTGATATGTGTTCTATAGTTATTGACAAGCTCCGCATTCCTGAATGCCAGTAACCTTAACTGACATACACTTTCCTTATACATTAACCTATGACATACTTTGCATGCATACTCAGGACTTTTTTAAATTTCTTTAAAAAAAGAGTGCAGTGCTTTATCGACTGAGCTCGGATGTCTAGAATTACCATGTCTTGATCTATCAAGCTGCCTTCTGATTACTCTGTTTTCGTCCGTTTCATTCTCTCTTTGCCTCTTTTGTCTTTCTTTATTAGCTTTCAGCTTGTCCTCCTTATGTTGGACCTTTTCAGTAAGTCGTTGCCTCTTGTGTCTATTTTTGGTCGTTTTTTTTTGCCTATCCTCCTTATCTTGAATGCTTTCAGTTTATCTTTGCCTCTTTTGTCTTTCTTTATTAGCTTTCAGCCTGTCCTTCTTATGTTCGACAGTTTCTGTTAGTCGTTGCCTCTTGTGTCTATCTTGGTCGTTTTTTTGTCTATCCTCCTTATCTTGGATGCTTTCAGTTTGTCTTTGCCTCTTTTGTCTTTCTTTATTAGCTTTCAGCCTGTCCTCCTTATGTTTGACACTTTCTGTTAGTCGTTGCCTCTTGTGTCTATCTTGGCCGTTTTTTTTTCGCCTATCCTGCTTTCAGTTTGTCTTTTGCCTCTTTTGTCTTTCTTTATTAGCTTTCAGCCTGTCCTCCTTATGTTGGACACTTTCTGTTAGTCGTTGCCTCTTGTGTCTCTCTTGGTCGTTTTTTTTTTGCCTATCCTCCTTACCTTGAATGCTTTCAGTTTGTCATTGCCTCTTTTGTCTTTCTTTATTAGTTTTCAGCCTGTCCTCCTTATGTTTGACACTTTCAGTAACTCGTTGCCTCTTGTGTCTATTTTGGTCGTTTTTTTCCTATCCTCCTTATCTTGAATGCTTTCAGTTTGTCTTTGCCTCTTTAGCTTTCAGCTTGTCCTCTTTATCTTGAACCTTTTCAGTAAGTCGTTGCCTCTTGTGTCTATTTTGGTCGTATTTTGCCTATCCTCCTTATCTTGAATGCTTTCAGTTTGTCTTTGCCTCTTTTGTCTCTCTTTATTAACTTTCAGCCTGTCCTCCTTGTGTTTGACACTTTCAGTAAGTCATTGCCTCTTGTGTCTATTTTGGTCGTTTTTTTTCCTATCCTCCTTATCTTGAATGCTTTAAGTTTGTCTTTGCCTCTTTAGCTTTCAGCTTGTCCTCTTTATCTTGAACCTTTTCAGTAAGTCGTTGTCTCTTGTGTCTATTTTGGTCGTTTTTGCCTATCCTCCTTATCTTGAATGCTTTCAGTTTGTCTTTGCCTCTTTTGTCTTTGCCTCTTTAGCTTTCAGCTTGTCCTCCTTATGTTTGACACTTTCAGTAACTCGATGCCTCTTGTGTCTATTTTGGTCGTTTTTTTTTGTCTATCCTCCTTATCTTGAATGCTTTCAGTTTGTCTTTGCCTCTTTTGTCTTTCTTTATTAGCTTTCAGCCTGTCCTCCTTATGTTTGACACTTTCTGTTTGTTGTTGCCTCTTGTGTCTGTCTTGGTCAGTTTTTTGCCTGTTAGCTTTATCATGTATACTTTCATTTTCTCGTTTTCTTTCCATCACTTCTTTTTGTGTTTTAAGTCTTTTTGTCCTTTGAACCTGAGTTTCTAATCTTCACTTAGCTCTGTGTCTTACTTGGTCCTGCGCATTCTTTGTATGTTGTCTTGCATGTTCTTTACTTTTCATATTCTGCAACATTTTCTGCCTTTCTATTTTATCTAATAATTTCAAAACACTCTTACTTTCCTGTGTAAAGTTAACTGCTAATTGACTTGCTGCTGTCGGAAACATAACCATTTGTCTATTGATTATACACTGTTTTAAATGCAATCTCATTTCTAAGTCTATTTTGAATTGATATCCTTCAGGGGGCTCAAAGCACAACATATTGCAAACGCTACAGCATAAGCACCACAAGCCACTTCATCCTGCTGACTTACAGCAACATATTTAGGTGTAAACACCTGGAGGTTGTACATGGTCCTCAGAGTTAGATTGAGTTTAAGTATTCGGTTCGGGTTGAATTTTGAATCATACACTTTGATCTTCAAGTCACATGGGTCTTGCCATAAAGTTGGCCAGTGGGCATCCGGATATGGATGTTCACAGCATGGACATTGATAGGAATTAGCACAATCCCTGCAGATACTGGCGTTCAAAATTTTGTCATTGATTCTGCCTCTGTTGGCAATCTGTAACCTATGTTTACAGCTGGGAACTGGTCTGTCATTATAGTGAGGACAGTCTTAATAACAGTATCTGCGATAAAAGTGCCTGGAGGGATGATCTCAGATACTTCAGTGTTTCATTTAGGCTGAGTGCCCGGGGCAACTCTACCAGATGTGTCACATGTTTTCCTGGATTCAGCTACATCAGTAGGTGGACAGGTTTTATGTAAAGCTATGCTATATTTATGTTGAGTAAACTTATGATAAGTGCTGTAGAGTTTCTTACAATCAACACAATACGGACACTTGTGGTTTAAGAGATTCTTCTCCCGAGCACTGATGACAGGTGAACTTCATGTTGCAATTATACATATGGGCACCTTTATTTCCAATTAGAAAATGAAGTACTCTCTTCGAAACTTTGATGCAGTGATGACTAGTCTCAGCATAAAAGTACTCAGCCAGATATTTATATTTTTTGGAGGAGTGCTGCCTTACAAGTTTGATTTTCAAAACAGCTCTGTCTGTGAGTTCTTTGCAATATTTACCAGGCACACTCTGTTCATTTTGTTGAAAAACAAACAAAAAATGTTTGATAAGAATTTATCAGGGAATAAGTAAACAGTTTCATTACAATCAATTATGGTAATTAAAATTAAAAGCTTAAAGCTAATACTTCAAAATTTAACTAGGGAAAACTGATATGTATGTGTGATAAATTTCGACTTGATTCTAATGTGAAACTTCGACTAAATTCAGAGAATTTTTGGTAGTATTAGGATAACTGGTTTTTTATATTTTATGTAACTATGCAGAAAAAAGACGTTTTACATCTAGCAATGAATTTTGCTCAAAACGGTGCTAGAGGCCGTCATGCATTTACCATTGTCAAAGGTCTTATATATATATATATATATATATATGCAGCTAAAAGCTGCTTACAGCTGGCATTTTATGTTATTTTACATGCCGAATTGAAATCAATTTGTACTACTTACTTACTTACTCGGGGTGACTTAAAGATAAAAAACAATAATGTTAAAAGATCTGTTCCATTGCTTGGTTTTGATTACCATGTATTTGTAGAGACTTTGTGTCATTTCCATTTACTCCATATCCTTTAAATGTTTATTTTGGAGATATTATTGGTCCCTCTTGTTGTTACCATTGAACAGATGCAAAGTAATGTGGAAAAAAATTTTCTTCATATTTTAGATCAAATCAAGTTTAAAGTAATGGAACAGTTTCTTCCCTGTGCTTAAATATAACAAGTTAGAATACGGATGTATGTTAAATCATTACATTCTGGAGAAAAAACATGTTATGAGAAACCGAAATCTGGTGTATCTCACCATCATGAAGCTAAACAATATTAGAAAATGAACTAGAGGCTCAGAGGGCTGAGCCTGTATCGCTCACCTGGCGTATCTGCGAGAGATTTTTTTCTGTATCAGCAACAAGACTCATTTATTTCGGCTATGTTTGCAAATGGATCAGAAGAAAATAAGGAAACTTTATAAAGGAGCTGATAGAGATGCTTCTGTCAAACATCAGTTGATTTAGCCAAGCGGTTTCAGAGAACAATCTTTCTATATTAGGCAGTCAGAATAAGGATAATTGCCCATAGTTGCCATATTTGTTGATGGATGGAACTGTCCTATTTGCTTGCTGTCAAAGATCAGTTCATTACATTTGTGTCAGTGGTTTCAGAGGAAAGATTAAAATGTGAAAAATTTATTATTAGGGATGGGCAATGGAGTTTGATGCAAAGGTGACATGGCCTTTGGTAAATGGAGCTAATAGTTTCTGCTGTCTCCAGTAAGTAATCAGGGATGATTCTGTTGACTGCACAGACTTAGTTGAAGTAGTCAACCGTAAGGCAAATATCACTATATAATAATAGAATCATAATGGACAAATCTGGACTACCAATAGAGGAAATCCGCTAAAAGCGGAGGAAAATCATCCCCGAGTAATACACTAGTAATCCAAATCTCAAATTTAGTCCCAAGTTGAATTATAGTGTAGCACTGACTACCTGACAAGCGACATTAAGGTGAACCAGAATAAATAAGCCATTCAAAACATGGATACATGTATCTTCAGTTTTTTGCAGTCTGCAAGTCAGAGAGTATCTGGCAACTTCAGTGCTT